>PVJX010046035.1:0-12463 GCA_004027295.1 Dolichotis patagonum | reverse complement strand
ATACAAGTGTACAGTGTAATTCCCAGACCCTTTTCTTGTTGTTTAAGGCTCCTCTAGAGGGCACAGGCTAGGAGCTTTAGCCCTCTTCAATAGGCTATCAGAGATTAGAGTTCACCCACGGGCAGTGTGCGCTAGCTTCTCCCTTCTGGGCCAGTCAACCTTTGTAGGCCTTCACTGCGTCAGTGTGCACTGATCTCAGGGAAGTAACTGGGTCTCCGCCAGGGGCACGGCCTAGTCCAAGCAGAGTCCACCAATCTGCTCGGCGAGGGGAGTAACCAGCTGAAGCCACTTCCTTATGGAGTTAGGGCTGTCCTGCCCAAATCCAACATGTCGTCCAGTCGGTTTCCCCTTTCCCGTGGGAGGGTCTTATTCCCATCACTCACCGAGTCCCAGAGAATGCTGGGCTCCCCGACCTCTGACTTCAGCGCGGCTGTGGTGGGAATTCACGGTGCCTCTGGGTGGGTCGTGTGCAGAGCCGGTCCCGGCGAGCTGCACGCAGGGCTGTTCAGCTCCAAGCTCCGGCAGCTCAAGCCAGTTGCTTCAGCGCGGATGGCTTGTTCAGGTCGGGCAGGAATTCAGGCGTCTCGAGGAGGGGGTGCCGTGCTCGCTGATCTTATCTTCACTAATAGTAGCCCCAGGACCTCATATTCGAGCAGTTTTTTTCACTTTAGTTTCTTCGTGGGTTGTGAGAATCTATCTCTCTCTGTTTGGGTCTCTCTAGGGTGTTTTATTCTGGCATTTGAGCTGTCTCTCTCAGAGAAGGTCTCTCTCCTGCTACCTACCAGTCTGCCATCTTGTCTCCTCTCCCGAAGGCCTTTGTCTTAGTTAGTTTTTACTCATCGCTGAGACAAAATACCTGATGCCCAAAGTTGGGAAAGGAAAGGTTTATTTCTTACAGTTTTTGGAGGTTTCAGTCCATACTCAGTTGGCTCCAAGGCAGGGTGGCATGGCGGGGCTGCAGTTTATGGCGGCTGCAAACCGCAAGCAGGAACCAGCAAGAGCTTCACTGTTGTATTTAAAAGCACCCAATTACTACTATGATCCATCAGAACTACTCAAGAGAAAAAAAAATCATCTTAGATTAAATTAGATAAATGACTGTCTTAGTTACTTTTCTCATTGCTGAGACAAAATACCCAACACCCAGAGTTACAGGAGAAAAGGTTTATTTTAGCTCACAGTTTGTAGAGGTTTCAGTCCATAGTTGGTTGACTCCAAGGCAAAGCAGCATGACATGGAGAAGGAAAGTCCATGGCAAGCAGGCAGGTGAGAGTACAGTAGGCCTCTTTCTGTCCCATGTGTTTTATGCAGGCTACCACCCTAGGGTAGGTATAGCACTCACATCCTTAATCACAGCAGAACTATGCCAACTAATCAGTGGACTGACTTAGTAATCACACATCCTTGAACCTAGCACCACAGACTCTAGATTCAGCCACCTCTGAAAAAGCCTAATGACTGTGTGAGACTTTGCGGGAACATCTAGACACAAACCATAACAAGGATCATAAGGAAAAAATTTAAAAGTAATTTAGTATGACATTATTAAAAGCCAAATTAACTGTGTGCTTAGATGCTTATAGAAGAGAACAAATTAAGCAAGGATGTTTAAAACTTCAACTAGGAAGTTACTTACATTTGATACAGACCTGAAATTAACTTTTCATTTCACATGAGGCAGACAAGGGCTAAATAAGTCCTCTCTTCTTAGTTCTGCCTGAAGAATGTGATTCTTCCTGTGATTGCTCACTTAAGGCTGTTAATGTCTGAAATAACTTCACATACCCCATGAGTTTCTGAGGATAATCAAAACTGAAAGTAAGTAAGGAAAATGTTTCACACGTATTTTCCACCTTTAAAACAGTTACTGAAAAGTATAACACAGTGTTAATGTTGATACGATGTTACTGATGAGGAACCTACTCATCAAGGTACAGTGGAAAAAACAGCTTTGATGGAAAGTCTAGTATTGTCCAGTAGAATTTCTCCATGAGGGAGATGTTTTATGATTGGCATTGTCCCATACTGTAGCCACCAAAAACATTTAATCTTTCAGAAGTTGAGAGCTACTTTGGAAGTTCTAGCAGAGGAGTACAGCCACTCACATATCCTTGACTGAGCAAAGCTTCTGCTCTACTGGAGGTGACCATGCTTTTCATCCTCTCGTAGCTTCAGGAGGATGCACATGGAGCAGTGAGGGATGAAGGGGAACCTTTTAACCAGCCAGATCAGCCAAATCTCAAGATGCCAGAAGAATTAGTGCTCTTATCATAGAGGTCCAAGAAAGCTTACTCATCCCTGTGAGGATACTGCAAGAAGGGTAGGTCATCTGTGAAGAGTGATGAGTCATCTCATGAGACACTGAATCTGCTGGCATCTTGATCTTGGACTTCGTAGCCACCAGAATTGTGAGAAATAAATACCTGTTATTTCTAAATGACTGAGTCTAAGATATTTTGTTATGGTACCCTGAACAAACTAAGACAATCACCTTTATTCCAAACATGAGAAGCAATTTGCACTAATGCTGGAATAGAATTCAGTTCTTATGATTTACGTATTTTCCTTACTGTGAATATTTGGACATTTGATTTTCTGAAAGAAGTCTCCTGGTACTGAAAGAAGAAAATTTTTAAAATCAGGAAAGAAAAATTATCTAAATTCTTCCACAAATTCATTCATGTCACTGGTATGTGGAGCTACCAGTACACTCACTTATTCATTTAACAAGTAGTTAACAGACACAGCCCTGTACTAGGCACTATGAACACAAGCTGTCAAAAACAAAGTCTCTGCCCTCTAGGAAAGCCATAATCAGGACAGTTTTTATATGAAATCTTATTACATGATTCCCAGAGCACAACAGCATAGCAGTATTTGAGTGACTTCATGTGCCCCAAAATCAACCTTGCTAAATGCTAAATGTTGACATTGCAGTTCTACAAAGATCATCTTTTATCTGCTTTTTCCCTGCTCCTATCTACACATCATCTGCAAAGACAAAACAATTGGCTTTCAGTATCCATGGATTCTGCATCAGCAGGTGCAATCAACCACATACTGAAAATTGGAGAAAAGATTGTATCTGTCCTGAACACGTACAAATTTTTTCCTTATGATTATTCCCTAACAGACAACAACTATTCACATAGCATTTACATTGTACTGGGCATTGTAAGTAACAATTTGTTTGTATCAGTACATGCAAAGTGTTTGCATAGATTATATGCAAACATTGTCATTGCATGGCTTTTTTTTTTATACCAGGGATGGAACTCACAACCTTATGCTAACCACTGTCATTTTAGATAATGGGCTTGAGTATTCCCAGAAAGTGATGAAACGAACCCCTTACAGATAAAGATGAGTATAATGTCTTTGAAAAGGTAAGAGCTTACTTTTTTGGCCCAGACTAAAAGTCTGACCTGAAAGTCTATATTTTCCAAGAGTGGATGTCTGCAAACTGAGGTCTCCTTTTATTTGATATCCTTTTCTGTTGCAGAAACTTGGTACTGAAACAAAAATAGGTACTTTGCAACAAGGAGTTTGGAAGGCAATGATTTATTACACTAGCGGGCTGGTAGGAATCAGTTTCAAATCACCAACCCTGACTAAGAGTGAAACAGAAATTACATATATTTTGTAAGCAGGAAGTACAAAAGCTGACAGCACATTATCATATAATTGATTACCTGAATTAAGTCACATTGTCAGGCAGCATTAACTAAAGGACATTTTTTATTATAAGGTGTGGAAATTCTGGGAAAGGGGGTTCTGGGTGGTGTGGGTAGAGTTAAGTGTGTCCTTGACTGGGCTATTTTGTCCCAGGTACAAAGCCCTGGAAATATATTAGAAAAACAGGCTATATTCGCAGGTGGGGAAACATAATCCTTGCAGCTGCACTGGGACAGGCTGACCTGAACCAAGCTATCTATGAAAAGCAGCTGGAAACAGACAGTCAAGGCTGACTAGGGTTAGTAGTCTGATTATGTGACAGGCAGGGTGAGCACATCTTATTTAATACAGTAACAGGCTACTAACTGATTTTTAAAATTTCTTGGTATAAAATTTCCATTATATTCTCCCCACCTTGTTCTTACTATGGGGAAGATTCTTCTTCCTCCGTTTCCTCAGTGCTACAGAGCTGGTAATGAGTGATAACTTTTAAGAGGAGCTGGCAGCCTATGGGCTCAAAGCATTCACTCAGAAAAACTAGTCAGGGTGGGGATCACACAAGGGCCTAGAAAGAGGACTGTTGGGAGATCCATTAAAAGCCCAAGAATATTTATACAGGAGAGAACAAAAACAGCCTTCTGATGTGTTTCCAGTCTGTCCGAGTTGCAATTCAGAGTGAAAGTGAACACTGAAATTAACAGGAGATACAGAACTAAGAGCCACGCAGAGTAACAGTATATTGAAACTAAAACTTGGAAAAACAGATCAAGGTACCCAGTCCAATAGTTACATCAATATAGAAGAGAGCAAAGGTGATTTTATGGGGGATTTTCAGTCCTCTGGGGATACTGCTTCAAGTCCTGTGGAAAGCACCAAGATAAACAAGAGAAGGGGAAGTAATAGTCAAACTCGGTAACAGAACATGACTTGATTTAGACAGATACTCCTGTGTACGATGGCCATTCAATTTTTAGCCATGTGTGTGGACTCGGCAGCTGCCAGAGTAGGGAGAGCAAGGCTTTGAGTGCACTGTCTCTAAAGGGTGGTCTTTAAGTCATTTGTCTCATCTGGATAGGCCTTCCAACAGTTGTCAGGATGAGCCCACTGGAGGGGTGAATGCAGGGCAAGATCTCTTCATTTGTTTTGTGCCCTTTCACTCCTGAGCCGCTCAAGCTGGCACCAGAGCACCAGCCCCCTGAAGATGGCTCAGCTGCCTGTATACACATGTAGAGGGCCCTTTTCATGCATCACAAGCAACCCCACTGCCTGTAACTCTGCCCATTGGCTCAACCTGCCTATCCCAGTTTTAAACCAGAGTCCTTTTGTACTGGGCTGGACAGTGACCACTGTCTATTGTGGAACTGCGTCACAATAGTATGTCCAGCACCAGACAAAGGCCCTTCTTTGCAGTCTGGGAGAGCCTAGTGATTAAGTCCTGTAGTTTACCCTCCCAGACAATCTTTGGGGCCATGTAGACTATGGGTCTTAAAATCATTTCTAGGTAACAGGCTAGAGTTGTTTTGTTTTTTCTCCCAATTGCCAGCTGAGTTCAGTTGACCTTGAATGCATGAATTTACATATATACACATACATTCATACACAGGAACCCAGAGGTTAATACATTTTAGCCCCCAATACCAGAGGTAAGGTCTGACTGAAACCCAATCTGACATGTCTAACAGAGATGAGGTGTGATCATTTCCTCCTTTGTCCACTCGGCAAATGGCAACTGACAAACAGACTAACTGAGGGAGGTCTCAGGGTGGTTCTACCTTGTCTGAGAGCCTGCACCAGTTGTGTTTTGTCTCCTCCTATTGGTCCCGTGAGGTGTCTGCTATTGTGCAGCAGCTCCCACTACTGGATCACTGAGAAGACTCTGAGCAAAGGATTGGAGGATGCCCCTTCCTGCCTGCAGGTCGAAGACGAGTCCCTGATGCAATCACCAGGCTCAAATTAGTCAGCACAGTGTCTTCCCAGCCAATGCACCAAGAAATGTTGAAGAAACCCAGTACTGAACCAAAAGGAAGGCACGTTGCACCAAGGAGTTTAGAAGGCAATGATTTATTACACTAGCAGGCTGGTGGGAATCAGTTCTACATCATCATCATCATACTGAGAGTGAAACAGAAACGCATACATTTTGTAAACAGGAAGTACAAAAGCTGATAGCAGGTTATTGTATAATTGGCTACATCGATTAAGTTGCATTATCAGGCAGAATTAACTAAAGGAAATTATTATGAGGTGCAGAAATTCTGGGAATGGGGGTTCTGAGTGGGTTGGGTAGAGTTAAGTTTATCCTTGACTGGGCTATTTTGTCTCAGGTAGAAAGCCCTGAAAATATTTAAAAAGCAGGCTATATTCGTAGGTGGGAAAATATAATCCTTGCAGCCAGACTAGGACAGGATGACCTGAACTAGGCTGTCTATGAAAAGAGCCAGACACAGACCATCAAGCCTGACTAGGATTAGCGGCTAAATGTGTCAAGCCTCTCCCCGTGAGTCAGCACCATTCGTGGACTGTGTGGGGAGAGTACAAGGACACACCAGAAACAAGCCCTGCCTGGGAATCAGTGCCATGCACAGGTTGCTGCAGAAGTGGGAACAGCCACTTCTGGTGCACAGGCTGGCAAACAAGAAGTACCAACCCCCCCCCCCACCTCCATAAGCTACTGGCTGATCCAGAGAAGCACAGGCTGTGATGATAGCTATTGAGATGAAATGCAATTAGATTCCTGTGGTGCTTTGATGTTTCACTGTCCTTGCAGATCTAAGGCCAGTGGTCTGATCATCTGTCCAAAGGATAGCAGTATGCAGTGTGGCATCTAGGGAGAGATCTCCTTCAGAGGGTGGTAGCCATTGTTGATATCTTATTGTTTTGTTTGAACTCCTATATTCCTGTTTGTTCAGTTGGGTTTTATTCTCTTTTGTTTTGCTTACATTAAATCCAGTGGCATGAACAGCTATTTCAAAGATAGCAAGATATATTATGGTAGCTATTTTGAATTTACTATTGTCTTGTTTTGAAGTCCTTTATTGCACTCATTGTTTTTTGTTGTTGTTGTTGTTTCTATTATATTTTGTTGTTTTTCACTATGTCTGAAGGTATCTGCAGCTATTTTGAAGACAACAAAAGCCATTATCAACTACATTATCAAAAAAGCCATTATCAACTACATTATCAACTACATTATCAACTACTGTTGATTTTGTAATGTTTTGAAGTCCTGTATCATTTACACTGGTTTTTTTAAAATTGGTCTTACTATTGTTAGTTTCCTGCTTTTCTCCCTTGTTTACTTTCTTGTCCAGCCCGGTGATTTCTTTCTGTTATTGTTCTGGAGATTTTGGTCATTTTTATCTCTATCTAGGATGTCCTTCAGTGCTCTTTCTAAGGTTGGTTTGGTGGACATGAATTTTTTCAGTTGTTCTTTGTCATGGGAGTATCTTGTTTCTCCATTAAATTTGAAAGACAGTTTTGCTGGGTACATCAGTCTGGGTTGAAAGTTGTTTTCTTTTAGGGCTTGAAATACTTCACTCCAAGCTCATCTTAACCTGACGGTTTGTGCTGAGAAGTCTGCTGTGATTCTAATAGCTTTCCTTGATAGGTGAGTTGTGTCTTTTCTCTAACAGCTTTTAGTATTCTGTTTTTATGCTGTATGTCTGAGATCTTAATTATTATATGTCTGGGTGTCATGGTTTATGTCGGTGGCGCCCAGGCCTCATGTATTTGCATTGTGCATTTGTGATTGGTTCATTGTCTAGTGCTGGGATTGGGGGTGTGAGTGCTACACCGGTCTAGGGGTGGAGCCAGGATGTGATGTAATGGCAGGAAGAAGGTGTGTCTCTCTCTCTCTCTTGCCGGTTTCCGCCTTGCTGTTTGCAGCTGCCATGAACTGCGGCCCCGCCACACCACCCTGCCTTGGAGCCAACTGAGTATGGACTGAAACCTCCAAAAACTGTAAGAAATAAACCTTTCCTTTCCCAACTTTGGGCATCAGGTATTTTGTCTCAGCAATGAGTGAAAAGTAACTAAGACACTGGGTGTAGGTTTATGTTGGTTATGACTGTTTGGCATTCTATATGCCTCACTTATTTGTATATCAGATTTTTCCTCCATGTTTGGGAAATTTTCTGCCATTACTTCTGTGAACAGCTTAGCTATATCCTTTGCATTGTCTCCTGCCTCCTCACTGATGCCTATTAATCTAACATTGTTTCTCCTGGCATCATCTTGAAGCTGCTGGATTGTCATTTCATGCTGCTTTGTTGTTTTTATAAGTTCTACCCTTTCAAGATCACTATCTGTGATCCTGTTCTCAAGGTCTGAAATTCTATACTCAGCTTCATTTAAACAGCTTTACAGGCTTTCAATACAATTTTTAGTTTCTTGCATATCTCTTTGAATTTGTTTTGTGGATTCTGCTTATTTTCTGCATTGTTCATTCAAAATTTCAATCAATTTCCCACGCTCCTGTATTTTTTTAATCTATTTCTTCTCTAGCTATATTGAGCAACTCATCTACTAAAGTTGTTACTTTTGTCTTTACATAAGACATTATTTCTAATTTGAGTTCCTCTATAGCCTCATGGATTTGTTTCTTTACTTCATTTGATATCTTTTCAGAGATTTCTAGTGTATGAATTTTAAGGCCCTCTATTTCATTATCGCCTGCACTTGCTCCTGATGGAATAGATGTTTGGGATTGCATTCTGCCTTTTTGTTTGTCATTTTCACTGTTTGGGTAAATTTCTGGTCTTTCTATCCCAACTGTCACAACTTTCTGTAGTGTGAGTTTTAGGGTCCTACTGTGTGGTTGATGTTTGTCAAATTGCTGGGTACCACAATGAAGAAGAGATCCAGTCTCCTGAATTCCTCCTACAGTTCCTGTTGGGAGAGTCCCATATTCTTTCTGGGCTAGCTAGCCCAGATGTATTGATATACGGCAACTCTTAGTTCTTGCTGTTGTTATATTTTCAGGTTGTTGCAGGTCACCAGGTCTCCCTGGCTATAGTGTTTGTGTCAGCTGAGGCCCTACTGTGTCACTGGCAGCCTCATAAGTTCTTTTAATTTCCCCTAAGTTGGGAGGGGCATTATTGGCGCACTCCTCCACCTGTCTGATGTTCTCTGTGTGGGGGAGGGAGTTACCCACTCTCTTGCCAGGTTCACCAAGGTCTTACAATTGGAGGGAGTTTCACTTCCGCTCCTATTTACCCACTGCAGACCTCTATTTTAGGGGGCAAACTCACCACACTGACTGAAGCCTGCTGAGATCTTCTGTTTAGGTGAGGGGTTCCTGAGTCTCTCATAGAGCCAGCACAGTAGTCCACTGTAGTCCAAGGTTCCGATGTTCCTGGTGGAAGGGCAGGTCCAGCAGCAGCAGTCCCAGGCAGCCCAGGCCTGCAGCGGGCTTCCTTGATATTCCTGGAGGAAGGGCGGGCCCAGCAGCAGCAGTCCCTATTTAATTGGTTTTATTGCTTTATTTTCCTTGGGTTTATCCTCTTTAAAATAAATAAATATGTGACAGGCAAAGTAAGCATATCTTGTCTCAATACAGTAACAGGCTACTAATTAATTTTTTAAATTTCTTGCTATAAAAGTTCCATTTACTTTGTTTTGGGTTTAATAACTCTTAAATCTTCAAGCTCATAACTGATATCTTGTTAAAGTTATATGTAAACTGAGAAATTTAAGTGCCAAAAGTACTGATCCAACCTCAGCGAAGAGGCAACTGTAATAACCAAAATCAACATTCTTCTTCTGATAAAAAAACTGAACACTTATGAATTTTAATGCTTAGCAATTTCAAGTAAGCTTTCTCACATAGTTTAGATGGTTTGCTAGAGATTTTTTTTTAAACTTTCAACAAATAGAACATGAAAAGTATCAGGTTTAAGCTTTAGTATCAGGTTTAGTTTAAGTATCAGGTAAAAGTTTTAGTAATAGAATATGCCTGTCTCCTCCTTTGTATTTTTTCTCTGAAAACTGTAATAAAACATGAGTGCTTCTTAAACTGAGTACCATATGAATGCTTACTGTTAAAATCTTGATTGAAAAATAATGACTTATCTCACCTGCATAGAACACCAGATTAGAAATATCTGGAAAGTGATGAAGATTCCAACACAATTCTTCAAAAAGCTCTTGCTTCTTTGCACACAAAGTGCTACATATATATGCATTAATAAATCTGACAAAAATGTAAATGGAAGACATGCCAGGAAGGACTTCTTTCAGAATTCTTCATTTAAAAACCAAAACTTTATAAATCAAATGCTTTGTTAAAAATTTCAATTTTTTTAAATGGCTCTAACATTTAAAATTTCTTGTCAATGTTAGGGTAGAAAATCTCAGTGCATAGAGTGACTATTAGCAAGTATTTTAGCAGTATATACACACAACCAAGAGTCTTTGCATCTTTCACAGAATGCAGTCACTTCACAACTAGAATGCAGAAAACATTTTAAAAAGATGTTCACAAGCATTGAAGATGATCATCCTTCTGAAAAAAAAATGATCCCAGCTCATACCACAGCACATAGTATATGCTCAATGAATGTCAAGAAGAGCATTTAGTATGTCAAATGTGTTATAACAAAGAACCACTGAATTCATATATATATTATAAATTCATATATTTTATAAAAAATGTATCACAGTTCTGGAGGCTGGGAAGCCCCACCTTGAGGCACCAGCAGATTTGAAGCAAGGGTCCTTTTCCTTGTAAATTGTACCTGCTAGCTGTGTCCTCACATGGTAGAACAGGCAACCAAGATCCCTTAAAACTTTTTTATATGGGCATTAATCCCACTTATGAGGGCAAAGGGTTACCAAGTTACTGATGGTGGGAAAGGCTTTTAGCCTTTGTACATTCATGGATCCATTTTTCTAATTTGTGTCGAGCTGATCTCTAAGACCTTTCTTGTGTTAACATTTAAGAATGTGCTAAGAAATAACATAAATGATAATAAAGTACACCTTCAGCACTTAGTACATGCCAGAAACTACACGAAACACTTCGCACCATTTAACCCTTAAAAAGACCCCATCTCGAATGAAATTTTTAATATTTACAAACAAGAAAATGTGAGGATTAGAGAACTTGACAGAGTTGTAAAATGTCTCTTGCAGAACATTTACTTTGCTAGTCTAGCAAATTAACTGACACCAATTCACATCATACAACTACACTGTGGATGAATGACTCTCAACTCCGAATGCCAGTAGCCAGCAACCTCCTGTTGGGCAGTCTTTGCAGATATGGTTTCCTCCAGCAAAGTTGTGTGCTTACCAAAAGTTAACTGTTTGTTCATAAACTTGTTTTTCCTAGTTATACCTGTCACTGCAATGATGACATGTAATAAAAATATATAAGCCCATAGAACATAATCATTGAAAGAAAATACTAATAACTTAATAGGATGCTTTGAGCAGAAGGCAAATCACAAAAATAAAATACTGCTGAATTGGGGCTAGAAATCCTGGAATTCTACAGGGGTTCTATATTTATACTGTCTCTTGTGTATCTTTAAGTTATTTCATTTTAAAAAGAACCAAATTCTGGGGCTGTAGCTCAGCAGCAGTGTCTTCCTGGCAAGCCCTAGGTCCAGAGTTCAATTCCTAGTACAAAAGAAGAAGAAGAAAAAAGAACCAAACAGAAAGTATTCTTAAAGAGATTCTAAAGATGGCAGACCTAGGGTAGCAGGATATGGAGCCACTCTGAGAGACAGCTCAAATGCCAGAATAGAACACCATGGAGAGATCCAAACAGAGGGAGATGGACTCTATCAACCCAGGAAGAAACTGAAGTGAAAGAAACTGCTCAAATACGAGGTCCCGGGGCTACCATTAGAGAAGCTAAGATCAGCAAGCACTGCACTGTCGCTGAGCCGCCTGACTTCGTGCCCGAGATCCACTTGAGCAACTGAACCCACACTGAAGCTACTGGCTTGAGCGGCTGGAGCGTGCAGCTGAACAGCCTTGTGCAGTGCTTGCCCAGAACCGGCCCTGCATGTGACCCACCCAGAGGCACCGTGAATTTGCGCTGCAGCCACAGAGGTCAGAGGTCGGGGAGGCCAGCAGTTCTCGGGGACTGGCATCAACACACAGTGAGTGATGGGAATTGGACCCTCTGGCAGAAAAGGAGCAACCAATTAGACAACATATTGGAGTTGAGCAGGAAAGTCCTGGCTCTTTAAGGAGGTGGCTTCAATTGGTTGCTCCCCTTGCAGAGCAGATTGGAGGGATCTGCTTGGACTGGGCTAGGACCCAGTGGATAATCACAAATCAATTGGTCCCGAGTGTGGCGCACACTGACACAGTGAAGGCCCACAAAGTCGACTGGCACAGAGGGGAGGAGCCAGGTTATAATCCCATTGCTTGCACTTTACTCTCTGATAGCGGACAGGAGAGGGCAGAAGCCCCTAGCCTACATGCTCCAGAAGAACCCTAAACAACAAGAAAAGGGGCTAGGAATTACACTATACACTTGTATGGAAGGAACCAAAAACATGACGAGAGAGAGAAATAAGAAAAAGCCCCCAGCCCCTAACCCTGAGAATATTGATCCAGGAGAGGTAAATATAAAAGAGACTGAGGGCAGCAAATATTCAACATCAAACACAGCATCAGTGGACATAAAGAGATATCTTTGGGACCTCGTAAATGAGATCAAAACTAAAATATTAATTCAAGTTAAACAAGAGATCAGTAGATTAATAAAAGAAAGGCTGGGCACCTCTCAAGAAGACACAGACAGAAGAATGGAGGAACACAAAAGGAGAGAAAT
>PVJX010046034.1:0-12477 GCA_004027295.1 Dolichotis patagonum | reverse complement strand
AAAAAAAACCATAAATCACTAGTTGACAAACCACATACTGTCCTCCCAGAAATAGCTGTTCATGTTACAAAATTAAGGCATACAAAGTGAACACACAGTGAGGCTGCAAACAGAAAAAAAAGGATGGAATAAAGCCAATTGAGACAGTATAGTGAAATTGACACAGAACATCACAGCAGGTCACCAGGACAACAGTAACAGGCAACATTGTATATCTCGTCTTCACAATAGTTGTTCTTCTACTAGGTACAGCAAAATCAAAGAAATACACAACATTATAGAACACATCAACACAGAGTACTGAATAGAGCAACACCGTTAATCAGGACAAAGCAAAACGGCGATAAAAATATCTGCCTTCAGAGATAGTAGAAGGAAACTCCCCCGACTTGCTATACCAAATATGGTCACCTCCTAAGAGATACCCAGATCCCTGGATCCCAATTGTTAAGGGGGGTGGGGTATGTTTGATTCTAAGCTCGCGCCCCGGTAGGCAGCAGGCTGGTTACTGGTTGGCTCGGCGCCCTAAGTTCCAACATGGAGCGGATCTCAGGAAACACTCTTGCTTCTGGTTTCCCCGCGCTGGGGTGGCCGCGGCTTGCCAGACCACAGTCACTTTCCAGGGCGGCAGGCTGCTTACTGGTTGGCTCGGCGCCCTAAGTTCCAACATGGAGCGGATCTCAGGAGACGCTCTTGCTTCTGGTTTCCCCGCCCCGGGGTGCCGCGGCTTGAATTTCATGTTAAAAGAATTCTGTCATCCCCACTTTGTAAAATCATTGGAGATCCTCATTTTGCCGTGGACACATTGAACATCATTCCCGGGGTCTGAGCTTATCTTCCTATTATTGTCATCTACAAATCTGGAGTCCCCAAATAAGCAACATATCCCAGTACTCGGAGGACTGAGGCAGGAAGATCACTGCAAGTTGAGGCCAGCCTGGGTTACAAAGTGAGTTCAAGGCCAGCCTGAACTGCATAGTGAAACCCTGTCTCAAAAAGAAAAAAAAAAAAGCAATGTGAAGCCGTACTGTTGAGCACAACTCCTACTACCTTGTGACCTTAAGTAGGTCCCTTTACTTCTTCTTTTTTGAGACATCACTTGTAAAAATGTTCTTTACATTTGCTTTTGAGACAAGGTCTTACTGTGTAGTTCAGGCTGGCCTAGAACTCACTGCCATATGAAGCTCAGGCTGGCCTTGAACTCGTGGTGACCCTCCTACCTCAGCCTTCTGAGTGCTGGAACTATGGCCATGTGCCACCACCCCTGGAAACATAATTCTGTGGATGCACACATGGGCAGAGCAAGGTCAAGAAAGTGTTTTTATTTCCTTCTAATTGGAATATCTTTCCTCTGTACATGTTTAAATCTCATTTAGGCTTGAGGCCCACCTCCAAGGAGTCATCCTCTGAGCCTAACCCACCCAACTCTGTACTGTCCAACTATGGTATGCGTAGGATCAAGAGTTGCACAAACTATGCCTTAGGTTAATCTTGGCTCTGTCCAGTCTCAGAATTTGGGATTCATTTGCCCCTCTGTGCTCACTGGTGATGTGCACACCTATAGGTGTGCTCCACAGGAGGTGGCTAATTGATGAGGATATGGGTAAGGAAGGCTTCTTTGCTTTCTCCCTGCTCTTTTCCATGAAACAAGACCTGAAGCCTAACTCTCACAGGCTCCAACTCATAGATTCCAAATGTGACCTCTGGGTGGTGATGACATCACAGGCCTCCTCGTTTCCATGGCAGGGAAACTATTCTAATGTGGGACTCCCTGACCAGTTCTCTACTGGACATCAGTCTTGATTTCCTGGAAGAGAATGTCTGACTGCGTCACGTATGCTCGTGCTGACTTTTCATCTGTGCTCTGGGTAGCCACTGCAGCAGGTAAGCTTGGGCTAGACATCTGCACAAGAGGTCTTGGTATACACACAACCTCATCACTTAGTGTATATGTGTGTATCTGTCTTTGAGACAGGGTTTCCTTATATACTCCAGTCTGGCCTTAAACTCACAGCTATATGCCTGCCACCCAAGTGCTGGAGATTATAGGCTCACATTTCTTTTTGCTTGCCCACCATGCTTCCCCAGTCACTAACAGTGAATTGCTTAATGATAAAGGCACATAACATGTTTTCTCTGGGCAGGTGTTTAAAAAAAACCCTAACCTTTATCAATGTAGGTTTCCCTTTAGCCCCAATGGGCTTTCTTCATAGTAGGGTGCTGTGGAGTACACCTGTAGTTCCTGTTACTCTGGGGGCCGAGACAGGAGGATCAGTAATTTAAGACAAGCCTGGCCAATATAATGGTTACCATTTTTTAAAAATGATGCTTCCTGTAGACCCTTTCTTAACTACACTAGCAAAACCAGTGTGCTTTTGTTGTTAAAGGAATAAATGGAGCAGTTTTTAAAATCTTAACTGCTTTTATACATACATACACATACATACGTTGTTTCAGCTTCTCACTTTGAGATAATATGATGTTTACACATGTATGTCTTATTTATTTCATTGGGTATGGTCTCAAGTTGCATCCTAAATGGAGCAGTTTGAGGAAGAGCTGCTGAAGGCCTGTGTATGAACCTCATCTTGAGAATGGGCATCTTTATTTTTTTTAAATTTTATTTTAAAAGGGAGTTAAGTTAAACACAACAGAACAGAACAGAACAGAACATAAGAAAGCATAAATTTCAAAGCTAGACAACCAGAGATCTTTACTATCTGTCATATTGTCTCTTGTTTTCTTCCAAGTGGTTGTCCTTATCTTTGCATATGAGGAGCTCGCTCATACTAAATAACATAGCCAATCTTTTCACAAGATGTGTAGTTCACTGGCTCCCACTTGCTAAGCAGGGGGGAGGGGGAGGGGTGACACGGGATGGGGGACAGGATGACATGAGATGTCTGATACTCAGCCCACACGCAGGCAGGATCACAGCCACCCCCAGAGAGGGGAAGAGTTCCTTGTTCTCCCGGCACCCCGAGTCAACCGCACAGTTCAGGTCCCACTGCGCCAGGGTCTCTCTCCTTCGGGCCACCGAAAGTCTGCCACACTCTCAGCTGTCCCCCAGAGAGGGGAGGAGCTCCTTGTTCTCCCGGCACCCCAAGTCAACCACACGGTGCGGGTCCCGAGACACCAGGGTCTCTCCCCTGCAGGCCCCCCAAAGTCCGCCATACTCACCTGCTATTTCTTTCTGATGAATTGACCATTCCATTTCCAAAGTTCTGAAATGGCCAACAGACCACAGAAGGAATTCGCTTTAGGCTCCTGTTTGGAACCAGCAGCTACAGCAATCTGCTGGCCTTGCTTCAGGGCCATGAGTAGAATATTTCTATTGAGAGAAAGCTTCTGTCTTGAGAGAGACAGAAGGGGTCCCGAGTGGGTTGCCTGCGAATGGGCATCTTTATTATGCTGTCATGGAGATACACACATGGGCCATCTCATGGACATCTCATTCTGAGGTGCTGAGTATTGAGGAAAGGGTAGTGTCATACAGCTAGACAAAAAGCCTTCAGTGCTATTAAGACTGGAGATTGAGGAAAAAGCATTCCAGGAAGTTGGAACTGGTATGAGAAGGCTGAGAATAATTTATCCTCAGAGACTTGGATCCATTGCAATTACATTAGGGTTCTCCCAACTCTCTGAGAATAGGGGACTCTGCGGGAATGCATGCAGATCTGGTCTTCTGCTACTGCTAGTTCCATGGAAGCCCCAGGCTTTTACAACAAGCATCCCTTCCTACAGAATCTATAGAAGTGACAGGGCAAGACTGTGGTTAGGATACCAAGAGCCAGGAGAGCATATGAGAGGGGGAGGTAGTGGCATGATATATAAAATAGAACTGACAAATCAGTTCTGGTTTTCCTTCAAGCAACAGTGCTACCCACAATTTCTCCTGTACTACTATGTTACTACCATGTCTTCTCACCAAGGATATGGAAAAACCCATGTGGGTTGCCATGAGGACCTACTACCTGGTTGGTGGCTATCAGGCCTATGGGGATACTCCCAATGCCACCCTGGAAAAGGCTGAAGCAGAGAAACCAGCAGCTTGGTGGGCCAATAGGACACCTTCCATTGTCATCCAGCAATAGTTGAAGCAGACAAATCACCATCCAGATGGGTTAATGGGGAGCCTTCCATTGCTGCAGGAAAAACTGAGTCAACAGTAGCCAGGAGTGCAGGAGAAGAAAGAAAATTTTATTAACCCAAGTGGACCCCAGAAGAGTAATCTCCAGAGTCTGAGATGTTGATTACAGAGCTTGCCTTATTTATAAGGTGGCAAACAAAAGTTACAAGAACAAGATAAGATTTTGCTGAACATTATGCTACAATAGGTCTTGTGAGCATAGTTGTATATAGAAAATATGTTTTTAGTACATTTGCAGAAGTTCTAATTTAATGATAAATTACGTGATTTAGCTGAGATCAGTGGCAGAAAACAGAATGACTGTAGCTTTATTAAACAAAATGGCTGCAGTTAGGTCAGGATTTCTGCTTCACTATGTCACCCCAGCAAAGGATTAGGTAGATAAGCTTGCATCTGCTAGTTATAGAAAGCTTCAATAATCAAGAAGCTCATGCCCCAAAGCCCACCTTCCCTTCTTTGTAAATGTCACTTTGCAGGGTGAGTGGGAAATCATGATTGATAAACAGCTACCTATGAATGCCATGAGATATCTTAGAGATACCTGTCCAGGCATTTTGGAGCACCAGAAGATACCACTCATCAGAATTGGTATTTGCCTCTGCAACCTTAAATGTCAGATATTGTGTTCATATATTCAAATGCTTTTTGGTTGATTTTTAATTCCAGTATTGTGATTGAGCCCAGGATGTCATCTATGTGAAACACTCTTTTATTGAGCTCTATCTCCAGCCTTATTGTCATCAGATAGTTCCTTTAAAAATGACTTCCCAAACAAAAGCATTCCAGGTCCTTCTTGTCTTGAACAAAGAATTGGACAAATTAAGCCAAAAATGGTGCCAAAAATATATTTGAAAATTAGGGGCGAACAATCAAAATTCCAATAGCATATCTCACAAAATTAGAGAAAACAATCCTAAAATTCACCTGGAAGCAGAAAAGACCTAGAATAGCAAAGGCAATCCCAGGCAACAAAGACAAGACAGGGGGCATTGTAATCCCTGACTTGAAATTATACTATAAAGCTACTGTGATAAAAACAGTGTGGTACTGGCAAAAAAAACCCTGAAGATTAATGGAATAGATTAGAAGATGTAGGAACAACTTCAGACATAC
Source organism: Dolichotis patagonum (assembly GCA_004027295.1). NCBI lineage: Eukaryota > Metazoa > Chordata > Mammalia > Rodentia > Caviidae > Dolichotis > Dolichotis patagonum. The sequence continues at coordinate 7,214 of PVJX010046034.1, read as the reverse complement.
TAAGCCATCATATCTTTGACAAAGGTGTCAAACACCTTCACTGGAAGAAAGTTAGCCTCTTTAATAAATGGTGCTGGAAAAACTGGCTCTACACATGCCAAAGATTAAAACTGGACCCATATCTTTCATCATGTACTAAGCTAAAATCAGAATGGATCAAAGATCTTAATATTAAAATAGAAACAATAAATCTTAAAGAAGATAGAGTAGGTAAAACTCTTGAAGACATTGGTGTAGACTTTATGAACAAAACCCAGATTGCACAGGAACCATCACATAGAATCAACAAATGGGATTTCACTCTACTTAAAAGCTTTTGCACAGCAGGAGAAGCCACCAACAGAGCGAAGAGACAACCCACAACGTGGGAGAAAATGTTTGCCAGCTGCTCCTCAAAGGATTACTATTGAGAACATACAAAGAACTAAACAAAAAGAAAGAAAGAAAGAAAGAAAGAAAGAAAGAAAGAAAGAAAGAAAGGAAAGAAAGAAAGAAGAAAGAAAAGAAAGAGAGAAAGAAAAGAAAATCAGTCCTCCCAGACTTAAAGACCCAGTCCCAAAATGGGCATCTGAGATGAATGCATACTTTTCAGATGAAGAAATACAAACAGCAAATAAATGTGAAAAAAATGTTCAGTATCACTGGTCATTTGAGAGATGCAAATTAAAACAACACAGATTCCACTTCACCCCCAAAAGAATGGCTAGTATCAGGAAATCAAGCAATAACAAATGCTGAGGGACTATGGGAAAAAAGGAACCCTTCTCCACTGTTGGTGGGAATGCAGATTGGTGCAACTACTGTGGAAATCAATGTGGAGATTCCTCAAAAAACTAGGATTGGAGGTCCCATTCAACCCAACTATTCCCCTTCTGGGTATCTTCCCAAAAGAATTAAAAACATCATACCACAATGATATATGTGCACCCATATTTATAGCAGCACAGTTTATAATAGCCAGATCTTAGAAACAACATAAATGCCCATCAACTGAGGAATGGATAAAAAAGATGTGGTATTTTTATACAATGGGGTACTATTCAGCCATAAATAATGATAAAATGGACACCTTTATAGGTAAATGGATGCACCTAGTGAAATGAAGACACATGTGTAAAAAAAAGCATGAGAAAATAAGGGATGAGGTGGTAAAGGAAGAATTAGATCTGCAGAGCCAACTTGGACCAAGCAGAGAAAAAGGATAAAGAGTAAAAATAAAAGTGCACTCTACAGCTAGGAGATAGGGCGGGCTACCTCAAGGAATCATGATAGCAAGCTCTTGTAGCTTCTGGTCTTCTTTATGTTGTCTAAATCTTATGTGAGCTTTCAAGAAGTTCTACAGATGGGGTCCTAGGAATCATCTGCCATGGGATCTTGAAACTGACATGTCCCATCCACTGCACCATCCAACTTTGCTACCCCCTACCTCCTATATTACAAGTAGTCTCAGAGTTTGGGGTTCTTGTTTGCTCCTGTGTTCACTGATGTGTGCCCCCCCATAGGTGTGCTTCACAGGGAGTAGCTACTTGATGAAAATGTGAATAGGAAGGCCAATTAGGAAAGCCCAAGCAGGGTTCCTCTGCCTTCTCCCTGTTCTTGTCCACCAAACACTGAGGCCTGAAATCTGCCCTTCGATTCACAGATTCTAATTGTGACATCACTGGGTACTGAGGACATCACAGATCTCCTTGTTTCCATGGCAGAAAACCTACTCAAATGTGAGAAAACTTCCCTACCAGTTCTCTAGTAGACACAAGTCTGGCTGCCTGGAGGAGGATGTCTGGCCTGATCTCCTGCATTCAGGGTAACTTGTCATCTGTCTCCTGGGAGTGCAGTCCAGCTGGTAAGCCTGGACCAGGTATCTCTATAAGAACCTGTAGAGAATCAACAGTCTCTTAGGCCATCACATGTTCTTTTTGTGCTTCCCTACTACACCTGCAGACATCCCCAGAAAGAAGTAGGACAAACAACCTTGTACCTTCCCAAGCAGAGATATACAATGCTTACTTGTGAGACAAATGTCATGAAATTCAGAAGTCCTAATTTTTATCAACTTAGCCTTCTCCTTTGTATTCCAAGGTACTTGCTTCATAATTGGGTGTAGTGGAATGCCTTGAGTCTTAAGTTACTCAGGAAGCTGAAGCAGAAGGATCATTTTTTTTTGTTTGTTTTTTGGTACTGGGAATCGAACTCATGACTACACACTTGCAAAGCAGGCACTTAAGCCCTGAGCTAAATCCCCAGCCCCATTTTTTTTTTTTTGGTACTGGGGATCAAACTCATGACCTCACGCTTGCCAGGCAGGCGCTTAAGCAACTGAGCTAAATCCCCAGCCCCTAGAAGGATCATTTTTATCAGGAGTTCAATACTAGCCAGGGGTATGTCGTGAGATGTCAACACACACATGCACACACACATACATTTCCTCAGATCAGATCCTTCCTCGATTAAACTTTTAGCAAAAACTACATATGCTTTTGTGGTCAAGTGATAAGTGGGAAAGTTTAAGGCAGGATCATTGAAGGCCTCTCATGAACCTAACCTCGAGATTCAGGCCTCTGTACGGTACTGTCATGGAAGACACTCAGGGATCCCTCTAACACATTCCATTCTCTGCTACTGACTATCAGGTCAAGGGTGGTGTCATATAGCTGGGTCAGAACAGCCTAGAGTGAAAGTAGAAAGTGCTATTGAGCAAGGAGGTTTAGGGAAAAGGCATCCCATGATTGACTGGTATGAGGAGGCATGTTGAGCCTAATAGTGATAGACACTGAAGGTGTCCTGTTTTCAATTATTTTTATGTTCTCCTCTCTGTGAGTTTGAGGAACACATTTTCTGGTGCCTTGCTGCATTTGGTTTCACAAAAACGAATAATACAGCAAGCTTCGGTTCCTAGGTGACCTGTAAAACTGAAGGTCAAGTCTATGTATGGGATGCAAAGCAGATTAGTGAGCTTCAGCCAGGAAGGCACATGGGAGAGGGAGGTCCTGGAAGCACAGTGTATAAAGGTGGATGATTGATCAGTTCTGGTTTTCTTTCTAGCAGCAGTGCTGCCCACAGCTCCTCCTACACCTGTTTACTACCATGTCCTCTACCGAGGATGTGGAGAAACCCAGGTGGGCTGGCATGGGGAGACATATTGCCTGGTTGGTGGCTACCGGGCCTTTGGGGATGCTGCCATCACCACCCCAACAAGAGAAGAGAAGCCAGCATCTAGGTGGCCCTATGGGAATTCTCCCATTGTTTCCCCAGCAAGGGCTGAAGCCCAAAATCCAGCATCCAAATGGGTCTTTGTGGACACTTCTATTATCACCCCCGCAAAGATTGAAGCACAGAAGCCAATGTACATATGGGTTCCCAAGAAACCTTGAATTATGGCAGAGACTATCTCCAGTGAAAATAAATCACTGCTTCACACAGGCTGGCTGGCTGTTGTTTTTCTTCTTCTGGTTTGAAGAAATTATTTTTCTGTGGAAGTCATAATAATCTATCATACTCATGAGTGAGCCTGAAATTAGTGGGGTGTGGAAAAATGAAGAGAATAATTGGACAGAACCTATACCCCTCAGGTCAAGGGTATACAGTACAATTTGCTGATCTGATTCTTATATCTATTTGTGGAGAATAATGCTTGGCCTCAAGAAAGGCTGGTGACTACATAAAGCTTTTTTTTCCTTGTATTTTGAGACAGGATATCACAATGTAGTTCAGGCTAACCCCAACTCATTAGGTAGCCCAGGTTTTCCTCAAACTCATAGCAATCCTCCTACCTCAGTCTTCCTAGTGCTAGGATTATAGGTGTATACCATCTTGCCTGACATAAAGTTTTCTAAGGATGTCAGAACATGACATTTGGACATGACCATCATGGCACTTCTGGGAATGCTGGAGAGTAGAAATTTTGTTGTGTGGTACACTCAAGCCTTTACCACTGCCAGATGTTACTGCAAGTGGACATCATGTAAACACTGTCACCTGGACTGTGGGCATCTACAAAGATTCCAGGACAAGCAACGATGATAACAATACCAATTTTGTTGAAGCATTTCACCTATTTTCTTTGGAGAGGAACAAACTCTTCCTACCATCTTACCACTGGTTACTTATTATATTCCATTATAGAGTAAAGACACCTGAAGATGCTGGAGTAGTGAATAGCAAAGAACCTCTCAGAGATTTGGTCCCCGGATGCTGGACTATAGCAATGTGAGGAAGAGAAGGAAGGAAGGAAGGAAGGAAGGAAGGAAGGAAGGAAGGAAGGAAGGAAGGAAGGAAGGAAGGAAGGAAAGGGGTCCCTGAGACCCAGCAAGGGTCTGAAACAAGAATTGAATTTCAGCCCATATGGACAGTGAAGAGAGAGACTTCAATGAAGAAGAAGGAGGTGGCAAGAGGCACTTTCTCCCTAAGCCCTGACTCACTGTGTAGAAGGGGTGGCTTGAACTTGCAGATGCATGGTGACTACTGGTAACCTCAGAGACCTCCAAGGAGAATTGCACCAGTGGAGCAGAGCAGTGGACTGTGATGGCTGGTGCATCATTCTGGTTCAGACGTCCTCCAGGACAGAGAGACTGGCCAGTAGCCATCTTGGAGAGGGGCCAACTGAGGTTGGAACTCAGAGCAGCTGTGGGCTCTGAGTGCTAGGATGACCCTAGTGGCTCGTAGGGTCAGGATATACAGAATTGAGTTCAAGTTGGCAGGAGATAAGGAACCAAGTTCAAGCCAGCAGGAGGCATCACAAGTGTTACAGGCTGAACAGATTGGCTCCCAGGCTCTTAACCTGAAACCAACCTGAACTTCAGTGGAACTAAAGGAGGAGGCTTTTATCCACCACCCTACAATAAATCAATGACTAATTTTCTGGGATTAATCCACACAGATCTGGACCCTGTCTGCCCACTTTGTCTATCATTGACAGAAGATATGCCTTGAAGTGGATATATATATTTTTTGAGACAAAGTCTCACTCTGTAGTCAAGGGTAGTTTTGAATTCACTGTGTAGCCCAGGCCAGCCTTGAACTTGCAGCAGTCCTCCTGCCTCAGCCTCCTGAGTACTGGGATGACAGGTATGTGCCACTATACCTGACCCACATTTTTTCTTATTTTCTCTTTTTTCCTCTCTCCTTGTTTTTCTTTTGTTTTCCTTTTTCTTGTTTGTTCTTGTTTTTATATAAGTGTGAACACTGTTTCTAGTTTTTGTTATTGTGGTTCTTCTGTTCTGTTCTTGTTTTTATTTCTTCTCATTTTCCCTTCTGTCTTCTGCACCAGTTTCCCAAAGTTTGCATGATCTTCCTTTGTCTTCCAGCTTTGATTCTCATCTCTTCCTCTTCTTGTATTTCTCTATTTTCTCCTCTTATCCCCTTTTAAATTTTCTACCCTGATGGTAAAATTTCCATACTGGGGACTGCATGGAAATTGTATACAGTATACATACTGTATACAATTTTCTGGGGTTTTTTAGATTTTGTTATATAACCAAAAATCTAGTTCATACAGTTAAAAGTGGAAAATTAATAGTTACCACTATTTGTTATTTTCTAGGCTATATGTGGTGCTATTGTTATTGTTGATTGTACTACTTCACCCAAAGTGGCATAATTGTCCTAATCAGTTGTTCTTCCTGGTATGCCAGGACTGAGATTGCCTAAGGGTCAGAAAAAATACTGGTGCCAAAGAACCGGGGGCTAGGCCAAATAGGCAATGACTTCTTATCCCCAATAAACTGAAGAGGTAGGATCTTGCAACAGACTCAAAACTCAAAAGCCAGCTATACCTGATAGACATCTCTGAGTAGCCATTTCCTAAGGATTATAAATACCAGCAATAAAGCTACTTGCCACAAGCAATTTACAAACATCAATACAGGAATTAAACTAAAAAAAGAAGAAAACAATAAAACAAGCTGGATGTAACCCCAGATTTTCAGCTCACCAAGGACAAATTCAAGGGGCAATGCGGTGAAACAATTTGAAATCTACTCATCTAGACTCTGAAGTGATAACAGAGAAAGTAACAAAGCAGATGAATGAGGCTCTAAAAAAATCAAATCAGAAATAATTTCTCAGATAACTACAGAGATGGTGACAATAATGAAAGACATGGTTAGGGACTCTAGATCAGATACAGATTTTTAAAAATAGAGGAGGTTAGGAAAATGATGGAAACCATGAATGCCCAATGTGGGAAAGAAATAGAATCCATGAAACAGGATTCAAACAGATATCCAGGAGATGCCATTGAAAGTATATGTAGCAGAATGAGCCAATATGAGGCCAGAATGTCAGATATAGAAGACAGGCATGTGTTTAGCAACCATAAAAAGAAAGGTTTCTTTAAAATAGCAGGGGAGGGGAGGTGAAAAGATGGCAGACCATAGGCAGCAGGATATGGAGCCTCTCTGAGAGAGACAGCTCAAATGCTAGAATAGAACACCATGGAGAGACCCAAACAGAGGGAGATGGATTATCTCAACCCAGGAAGAAACTACTCAAATATGAGGTCCCAGGGCTACCATTAGAGAAGCTAATGTCGGCGAGCACGGTGCTCTCGCTGAGCAGCTTGAATTTGTGCCCAAGATTGACCTGAGTGTCCAAACCTGCACCAACGTGACTGGTTTGAGCAGCCCCAAGCATGGAGTTGAACCACCCTGCATGCAACTCGCCCAGAACCGGCCCTACACACAACCCAGGCAGAGGCATATGAATTCACACCGCAGCTGCACTGAAGTCAGAGGTTGGAGAACCCAGAAGTTCTCAGGGACCAGCATCAACCCGCAGAGAGTGATGGGAATAAGACCCTCCCATGGGAAAGGGGCAACCAACTGGATGGCATGTTGGAGTTGGGCAGGACGGGCCTAACTCTGTAAGGAAGTGTCTTTAGTTGGTTGCTCCCCTCACAGAGCAGATTGGTGGGATCTGCTTGGACTGGGCCGCGCCCCTGGCAGGACCCAGTGGGTAGTCACAAACCAATTCCCTAAGCATGGCACACACTGATGCAGTGAAGGCCCACAAAGGTTGACTGGCCTGGAGGGGAGGAGCCAGCATACACTGCCCTTGCTTGCACTTCAGTCTCTGATAGTGGACTGGAAAGAGCAGAAGCCCCTAGCCTGCATGCTCCAGAAGAACCCTAACCAACAAGAAAAGGAGCTGGGAATTACACTTTACACTTGTATGGAAGGAACCAAAAACATTATGAGAGAGAGAAATAAGAAAAAGCC
>PVJX010046033.1:0-12470 GCA_004027295.1 Dolichotis patagonum | reverse complement strand
TCACCTGAGACAAGGTGTGGTTGGTATGGACCTTTATACTTTTTTTTTTTTTGGTACCAGGGATCGAACTCATGACCTCACACTTGCCAGGCAGGTGCTTAAGCCACTGAGCTAAATCCCCGGCGACCTTTATACTTTTTGTCTCACTCCAAAAGGTTTGGTTAGGCCCAGTCTCCTGCATTCAGGAAGGCTCAGGTAAATTTTTTTAGAAATGTGAGATGAGCTGTATGTTGATATCCATGAAATGGGACAACAAATTATTTTTTAAAATATGTACTTGTGGGTCCTTTGTGCTGAGGTTACATATTGTCCTAGAGACACAGACTACTGATTTTTCCCTTTGTTTATACAAATCCATTTATAATCTTCCTATTACAGAAGACTTTTTTAAAAAAGAAAAGAAGAAAAAGGAGAAAGAAAAGCAGCTTGGTTACCAAGGAAAAGATGGAAGGAATGAAAACATATGAGGGTTCCATTGAGTTCCCGGATGAAGCCAAGTGTTAGTGCAGGAAAGAATGGCAAGGAAACATCAATTGAAACCATCTGCTTTTGCAAGAGGGCCAGGTGCTGCCTTGACAGATGGGCATGGATGCTAGCCTGGCATGGGGGCAGGTGAGGCTCGGCTGAATGGCAGAGAGCAGAGTCTCCCTTTGACTTGTGTGGTGACCACCAAAGCTGGGCACAGCATGGACAGAAGGGCCTATGACTCCTGTCCTGCTTTCAGAAGCTGAATTCTGCAGGTCACTTATTGCCTTATGTGAAGGCCACCTACCAAAGGAGGCAGGCACTGGGTACTGGGGCAGCACACCTCTGTGTCATTTAGGAAGGGGTAGACTCACACAGCATTCTTACTACATACTTTGTTGAAATTTCCCATGAAAGCCAAGCCAAAAGTTTCCACGGTGTTTCTCTATAATTCTCCTTCCTCCTCCTCCTCTTTCTCCTCTTCTTCTTGTTTGGTTTTTTGAGACAGTGTCTTGCTCTGTAGTCCAGGCTGGCCTTGAACTCAGTTTGTAGCCCAGGCTGGCCTTGAACTCGCAACAATCCTCCTGCCTCAGCCTCCCGAGTGCTGGGATCACAGGCATGCACCACCATGCCCAGCTCCTACAGTTCTTAATAATGCACAGTGGTCACCCCTTATCCAAGGGGGACTCATTCTAAGATGCCTGTGGATGCTTGAAACTATAGGTAGCGCTGAACTCCATACATACTGTTTTTCCTACACACTCAAATCTGTGATAAAGTTTAATTTATAAATTAGATGCAGTAGAATAATGATAACTAAAAATAGAATGATTATGGTAACATAGTGAAATAAAAGTTATTTAGGAGCGTGCACGTGGTGGCATACACCTGTAGTCCCAACTACTCAGGAGGCTGAGGCCAGAGACTCACTTAATCCAGGAGTTTGGGGACAGCCTGGCTAACACAAGACTATGTAGTTTAGGCTGGCCTTGAATTGCTTATGTAACTCAAACTGGCCTCAAACTCACAGCAATCTCCTGCCTCAGCTTCCTGAGTGCTGGGATTACAGGCATGCACCCCCATACTCCGCAAGACCTTGTTTCAAGAAAAATAGTTATTTAAAAGTTATGAATTGTTTATTTCTGCAATTTTCTATTCAATATTTTTGGACCATGGCTGACTAAGGTAATTGAAACTGTAGAAAGAAAAATCAGGTAAGAGAGGATTGCTACATGTATGAAGTACTTGAAATTTGCTAAGAGAGTGGATTCTAAGTATTCACTCATATTTAAAAAAAACTATATAAAGTGATGGATAGGTCACTGAGCTTGATTGTGTTAATACTTTCACAATGCATACACATGTCAAAACATCGCGTACATACCCCAAACATACAGTGTTTATTTGTTAATCGTCCCTTGATAACTTGATAAGGCCAGGGAAAACATTTCTCGTGATCTTTGGCCTATGTACTTTTCTAAAAACTGGGGTCGGGAAGTGGGTTGGCATTAGCGCTGTCCGTGAAAACCTTTTCTCTGTCAAGTGGATGTATACATTGATGACATCTGTTTTCACTTTTGTTTTTCAAGAAAATGGTTCTAAATCTATTCTCACCTGTGAAGAGATGGCCACAAGTCTTGCCCCTCTTCCCATTCACACCCTTTGCCATGTGACTGCAGCATCCTCCCACAGCACGAGGCTTCATCTACCCCAGCTCTGGATACTTTAGCAAAGGTCAGGGGGAGGTTAGCAGGCATGACACAGAAGCTCAGGATGGCTGGTGTGCTGGAGCTCATTGTTTCTCAGGCCTCTGCTGTCTCTGCTATGGTATGACCTGGTTAACCTGCTGAACAAGGAGGCAGAGCTGAGTTGGGGTCAGCCTAGATCAGCCATCCAACAGCTGATCTCCAACTATGTAAGTAAAGCCAGCAGAGATCTACAGAGCCCACCCAGCCATAAACATTTCCTGTGCCTCTGAGCATCAGGTTGTTTGTTACACAGCATTATTGTAGCAGAAGCTAACTGATACATTCAAAGGGTTAGAGGGCCTGTATTTGCCTTTGAGAAAGCAAAATTGGTTTTTCATGTGTTTTTTGCTTGCTGCTGTGGATTTGGTGCAAATTTATTTGCAATTGTAGTAGCCACCACAGAAGAATCCCTGGAGATTTCAGTAACCCAGAGAAGTCACAAATTGTGCCATATTAGAACTACATATAATTTTATAATGTGATCATCCATAAAACCTTAAGAGCCTCTTTAGAAAAATGTTTAAAAACCACATGTGGGCCAAAAGTTTCGTATGTGTAACTAGAGCTGGCTAATGTTTGTTCTAGGAACTTCCTTATTTCCTGACTTGCAAAACTTCACCCGTGCAGGCTCAGCAGGATAATAACATCAGCGCCGGCATTAATGCCCTATGCCCATAACAAGAATCTAGCATCCATGTAGAAGTAATTTCAGGAGTTCTCACAGCAGGGTCGTAATTCTTAAATACTTAAAATATTATGTATGTTGTCTCTGCTGATGAATAGAACATTTTTTCATTTTGCTGTTAACAAACTTAGATTCTCTCAAGTGATTGAAAAGCACTTTGCCAGCCTAAAGTTCTATAAAAACTCTAAGTAATAGCGACAATAAAACCTTATTAGCCATTTCAGGCTCTGAATCAAGATTTTCAATCCTTGGCATCTAATTAAACGTTTTACATTCTAAAGGAACACGTAGCATTATACCTCTCTCTCCTAACGCTTCTTTTCCTGATTGGGATTAGAAAATTGGTCAAGACTTTGTAAGAGGCACACAAACGCAACTCTAAATAAAGATGCCTTTGGTATTGCTTTCAGACATTACCAGCCTTGGTCTTGTGGTGTTGCTAACTGATGGGGGCATAGGGGTTGGCAAGAAACCATTATTTGGGGGTAACTCACAACCTGCTAGTTTTTAAAGGGATGCTATTTTTTTAAAGCCTTATGCCCACCTGCCTCATGAGGCAGGTATAGAATTACCCCTAATTTATGGAAAAATGAGATGCCCAGGCTAGTGGCAACCTGTGAATTCAGCCTTAAAACTCATCAGCCTTATAACGAGAAGTGCTCAGCTTCAAATTCTCGGACTCTCACACGCCCTTTGCCTCAACCAGCTTCACTTATGATCTGCGCATGCGCTGTTCAGTACAGTGGCTTCGGAGGACATGTCCGAACCGGCTTTGTTATGTCAAATACACCTCACTTCCGAGATTTGGTATGAATCAAAAGAATTTAAATTACCTCATTTTCATATTGATTGTCTGTTGAAATGACATTTTGGACACATTGGGTTAAGCAAAGGATACTCTAATCAATTTCAACTGCTTCTTTTGACTTTTGTATGTGTGGCTATGAGGAAATTTAAGATTACATATTTGGCTTGAAATTCATTTCTATTGAACAAGGTTTCTCTATAGGGTTAAAGAAAAAAGGTCAGTGTTAAGTTAAGGGAGTCTAGGAGACAACCTCTCAGACTTTTCTCCAGGTCGGAGGGAGTAGTAGGGAAATTATTCCTTAAAGTTAAGCAGCAGGTTGGCTTGAAAATCAAATACGGTCATGTGTCATATTATGACATTTTGGCTAACAATAAGCCATTATTAAGATTACAATGCAAAATTTTTATTGTCTTAGCGGCATTGTAGCCATTTTAATTTGTGAATGTACAACTGTTCACACAATGATGAAATCAATCGATCAAAAATGTAGTTCTCAAAACTTGTTCCTGTTAAGTACTATATAACTGTATTGCACAATTCTTTGTTTTATTTTTGAGACAGGGTCTTGCTAAGTTGTCTAGGCTGTCCTCGAACTTGCAGTCCTCCTGCCTCAGCCTCCCAAGTAGCTGGGCTCACAGGTATGCACCACAGCAAGCTCAGCAGTGCCCTTTGAAAGGGAGTTGAGCGCTTGAGTACCAGCACTGCCCCCTAGCTGCCACAGAAGCAACCACTTCTGGTATGAATTCGTCTTCACAACTGGGCTTTTGGGCTTCTGAGACTTTGGGCTCTTTTGAGGTTCTGGAGGCCAAGAGCTGGTAGAATGTGTAATGGGCAAAAAATGAAAACAAAGCGGGCACGGGGTAGCATTAAGCAGCACTGTGGCTTTTGGACAAGTGGCTAACATGGTTCGGAAAAGGCATTTAACGTTCCCAAGGTTGCTGTCACACACTGGTTCCCTAGGAAGCTGAGTCTGATGGAGCTGAGTATGCAGGAGGCTTTGGGGGAGACTCCACTCAAGGATCCAGACTCAAGGATGGGAAGGGAGAAAAGCAAGAGGTGACATAAGGAGAAGCCACACTGCCACGCAGTCGCTAGGGAAGCCGCACCTACTCCGTGGGTGGGTAGGGAGTTGAAAGATGGAATGACCATTGAAGCTATTCCGAGGTGGAGCTTAAGGCCCCTTTGTCTATCAGTCTTGGGTGTGAGCTCGCCTGAGAGAGCTGTCAGTTTGGCCAGAGTCTCAGGTAGTCCCTAAGGCCTCGACATCCAGCGGTGTGTCTGCTGGTGGCACTCCTCACAGAGAGGCGGAGAAATCCTTCATTCCTGAAGCAGCCAGACAGCTGGCATGTGAATCTAGGTCCTCTAACTCCTACCCGACACCTTTCTCCCTTTCTGCCCACCCACGGGGCTCAAGCTGCCATTCAGGGCAGGACACTTCTATAAAGCAAAACAGAATAATCAGGATCAGGACCCAGAAAGACGCTTTGTAGAGGAAAGAGATGGAGATGTTTCTGATTCTGCTTCTCTTTGAAAAAGCTCCACACATCAATCAGGGAGCAGCCCAGGGATAAGGGAGGTTTGCTAAAGGGTACAGCCCAGGTCCAGGTGACCATGGGCCAGTGAGCTTCCCTGAATCTTCTTCCACAGGCAACAGTGCCATCAGTGTGACAAGACAAACTCACAACTCACCAAAGACAAGCATGGTCGCCTCCCTTGCTGGAGAGGCAGGAGCATCTGGTTTTTCAGGAGAGCAGCCTGATTGCTTGTGGGTTGTGTCCTTTGCTCACTTGTTGTTAGCATGGTTTTCTAGCAAGGGCCCTTGGCAATATGCTAGGTACCTGTGCAGGACAAGGGTCCCCAGCAGGGTCAAAGCTGACAAAAGAGGTCAAGATGGTGGTCAATTCTGGTGGCTTCCCTGTGCTTTCTGGGACATGTTCTGAGGGAATAGTGTTGGCCTAAAAGCTGCCCAAATCTTGGAATGGAAATGGTGTGTGTGTGTGTGTGTGTGTGTGTGTGTCTGTGTGTGTGTGAGAGAGAGAGAGAAAGAGAGAGAGGGTGTCCAATGCCATCTTGGAAAATGGAGGATTGGATGCAGGACGTCCTACTCTTCTATTTCTAGAAGTCGTTGTCTTTCTTAGGCAAGTTTTTCCTTTTTTTAGTGGTTAACATAGGAGTAATCCATCCTTCGCAGGGCCCCAGCAACACTAGATGGAACCATATCTCTCTCAGACAGGTTGGGGTCGGGGCTGGCTTTTCAGATAAAGCTCTGGACAGAGTCCTGGCTGTGGGCGGTGGAGAAAGGCCCATGAAACAGAAGCCGGGTAATGAAAGTTCCAAGCACAGCAGCAAATAATAAAGCAATTATTGAACTAAGACTATAGCTTTAAGTCCCGAAACTTCTGAGTCAGAAAATTCTTCTAATAATAGTTAATAAGAACATAATCCTTAACTATAAGAAGCAGGGAAAGTTGTCTAGAAGACGAACTGCAGGCTATGGCTGAGTTAACAAACAAAAACGCAGATTTGTGACGACTTTAACCGAAAAGAATGGAACAATAGTAAGTGCACTGAGGCTTGGCAAAGGGGAGAAGGCACAGGCAGGAAACAAGAAAAACCGCTTTGCCTTGATTAGCTCTTAATGAGTTTTCCACTGACTGGACGGACCACTCTTTTACTGCCATCTTGTGGTTAGAAACAGAGGCGCAGCCTACTTGGACGGGTCTGTCCTTCCCCTCTTCTATTTGCGGAACATTTGGGTGCCACGGTAGGAGCCGATTGATTGAATTTGCCCCACCGTTTCACCTCTGTGGATTCCAAGTCCCAACTCTGTTATGTAAGAGAACCACGGACATTTAAAAAAATTTGGCTCCTTTTCCTCTCTGTCAAGAGATAGATTTCCGAGAATGACCCACGGTGGAGTGTGTGTGTAACACACACATTTGCGGGGGCACACAGAGACACCAGAGGAGAGCTTAGGCTTTGTGGGACCTCACAAATTTGAGATCCCTAAGCAAAGCAATGTAAGATTCTGGGTACAAATTTAAGTATGGCAAAAAAAAAATCATAAAAATTCCAAATTTCAAAGTGGACACATTCTCTAAACCTTACAAATTATAATGTAGCATAATATTTTTATTAATTAACTCCCTAATACGTCCCTATAGTACTTTCTGCCTTAGCATTTTTGGCTGCACGTTGGTTGATTGATTTTTGGTTGGATCAATAATTCTGGAAAAAAACAAAGTTAAGCTGAAGTTACAGCATACAAGAACCATTCGAATAAGAACTATTCGAATAAGAACCATTCGAATACCTTCTTAAATGGCTACTATATTGTACTGGGCTATATAGTTATGCAACTGAATTATTGTTATGACATAAAAATGGACTCATTGGTAAATATGTTTCTTTGGGGACTTTTGCGGTGTCACTGGCAGTTCTGTTCGCCATTTCATCAGGAATCATATTGCATAGGACAAGAGGATCAGGTACTCTGAGATGTGGTCCCATTCACTGGGATGGATGAAACACGCAGCTAAACATTCAGGCCTATTTTTCACACCGCAGTAGCTATGTGCCCTCCAAACCAGGAACTTTGATCAATTTTATTCCATCCGCATTCCATCAGAAAAGGGAAAGGAAATGTATGGCAGAGTCATAATTGGGTGTCCTGTGTTCTCAAATATGTTCCCAACAGAAGAGGATTTCTGATTGGGGAGTGGCTAGCAATGTCTTGTTTTGTTTTTTGAGATAGGATCCTGCTATTCCAGCTGGCCTTGAACTCACGGTGATTTTCCTGCCTCAGCCTCCTGAGCTCTGGGATTATACGTATGTACCACTATGCTGGGCTTGCTAGCAGTGTCTTAAAAGAATGCACAAAATATTCCACTAAACTCAAATTAAATATGTCCTCAAATCAGTTTCCCCTTAGCTGGATATTTTTTAAAAATTTCCTTAAAGAAGAAAAAAAAAGGGAGAAGAAAGGAAAATTAGAAAAACAAACAAACAAACAAAAAAGAGAAAAATATTACCCTTAGCTACTTCAGTGCTACTTGATCTAAGAAGTGTGGCCACATGGAAGTAGGAGTGACAGGAGACTGTAGTCATAGATGGTCACATAGGTACATACATAGATGAGTAAAGTACTTTCTGCCTTTTTCAAGAATCTTGCAGACCAGCCAGCATGGTGATGCACATCTGTAATCCCAGCACTCTGGGAGACTGAGGCAAGAGCATTGCAAGTTCAAGTCTAGCCTGAGCAATTTAGTAAGTTAATGAGACCTTGTCTCAAAATAAAAACTAAAAAAAAGCTGGGGATGTAGCTTGGTGCAAAGGCCCTGGATTCAATCCTCTGTATGAAAGAAAGAAGAAAGAAAGAAAGAAAGAAAGAAAGAAAAAGAAAGAAAGAAAAGAATCTTGCAGACCCATGGTAGAGTGCTTGTTAAGTATGTGTAAGGCTGAGTTCCACCCCAGCACTGCAACAAAGAAACAAACAGACAACAAACTCAGAGTCTAGTAGGGCATTTAAAGGTAGCATGTAAGCAATTGCAGCCTACGATGGAAAATGACCAGGGCCTTAAGAAGGGTAAAGGTAATAAGCAAGAATTAAAATACTAATCAAAAGCAAATAGTCCCTGACTGTTGTTGCTGTAGTCTGTGTGTCCGCCCAGATTCACTCACTGGAAACTTGATCCTCAGCACAAAAGTATGGGACGGGTTCTGTTATGTGATGACGCCATGTCCCCCACTCCAGGGAGCACACAGAAGGTGCCGTGTTGGAACTGCCAGTCTTTCAATCTTGGACTTCCTAATCTCCAGACTGTGAAAAATAACTTTTAGTTCTTTATAAATTTTTCAGTCTTTGGCAGCACAAAATGGACTAAGACTTCTAAGCATGCTATACTATGTTTTCATGCTCAGAGCAGCTCTAGCAGCCCATTTTATGGATGCAGAAACTGAGGCTAAGGGCGATGCAGTGAGTGACTGAAGGTCATGTGGCTACTGGAGAAGGAGATCAGGGCCTGAGAGTGGGGAAGACTGACTAGGGAGCCTTGAAGGAGGCCTGGTGACTCCCGGAAGCTGGCTGTGTCATCTGTTGAGATGGGGAGTGTCTGGGGAGAGCACAGAGAAGAATATGGGAGGAGGAGCACGCTGTGCTGGTTTGAAGGGTCTGTGGGACATCTAAGTACAGATGGTGGCAGTTGGTCGGATAGATGAGTCCAGAGCTTGAGATAGAGATTTGGCCAGTGCCACTGATCGCCCTTGTATGGTGTTGGCTGACTGCAGGGCAGTGGCTGAGATCCCCTGAGCTGTGCTGGGTGCAGGAGGAAACCCAAGCTAGCAAGCCTGCCTAGAAAGGAAGCAGGAAACCCGGGAAGTTGAGTAAGGAAAGCGTTTTGTAAAAGAGCTTCTGGTCACAGAGGTCCACATTGCAGGTAAAGCCTGGGGTGCATGAGTTTAATGACAAGAGAGCCACAGTGAGCCTGAGGTCTGCATTTGGCTTGTTCTGGAAGCAGATCCCAAGACATGCTCAAGCCGGGTGATTTGGGAGATTCCGAGAATATGGGTTTGGGAGTGGGGAAGCGAGAGGAGGGGAAGGCAGCCAGGAAACAGCATTGCAGAGCTGCTTCCTGCTGTGGGCAACTGGCACTTGTCCCCTCGGGCAGCTCCACATTATCTGTCACCAGCTAGGCTCTCTGAAGGCAGAAAGTGCAATGGAGCTTAGGAGTTTAGCTAGGTTAGTGTTAAGGACATCTGTGGAAGAAAGGAGAGGAAGAAGAACAAAACTACCAAGTCAGGCCAACAAAGCCTGGAGACCAGAGGGACCATGGTGTACACATGACTTGTCAAAGTCATATATAAGTGTCCCACAGGGGGATGACACCACCAGTTGTGGATGCAGCTACCCCGAGAAGGAAGTGCCTCTGACCCAGAAGGCTGCCAGAGGCCATGTGTTCACAATTGGGGCAAGGAATTTGTCCTGGAGAGGGGACCTGTGAGCATATCTCTGTGTCACCAGAGGAGCTTGGTCAGGGGTTGAGACTCATCCGTGGGAGGCATGGTTACAGCCCTGCAGTTCACTGCACTGACAAGCAGAGTGGCTCTGCAGCTTCAGGCAGATGTGGGCTGTGGGGAGAAGCAGGGATGCACAAGGAGCGCCTGGATGGATGGCTGAGAGGGGTGCCACTGAAGTGCCTCTGGAAGACAGAGGCCAGCCAAGGGGCTGCCTTATGACTCTCCTTCCTAGACTTTGGTCTTAGCTATGTCACTACTATAGTTTGCATTTTAAATGTCTACCAAAAGCCCACATGTTAAAAGCTTGGTCCCCAGCTTGGCACTATTGGGAGGTGATGGAACCTTTAAGAGGTGGAGCCTAGTGTGAAGATTTAGGTCACTGGGGGCGTGGCCTCCAAGAGAACTGTGGGACCCCTGATGTTTCCTCTTTTTTGTGTCCCGGCCATGATGTGAACAGTTTGCTCCCCCATGTGCTCCTGCTGTGATGGCTACCTCACCAGAATTCTGGAGCAATGGGGCCAGTTGATCATGAACTGGAAACCTCCAAACTGTGAGCCAAAATAAAAATGTCTTCTGTACGAGTTGATTGTCTCAGTGATTTTGTTATAGTAATGAAAGGTGAATAAGATAGTGACTATGGCTCTGGTGGCCACAAATGACTGATCCATGGGAAGGCACCTGACTCATGCTGGGTCAGTCAGAACCCTTCCTTAGGATTTTCGAACTAGAACAAAGAACAAGTGATGAGGACTTTCCCTGGAGGTGCGAGCCACTGGGTGATGAAAGAATAGTCTATCACTCCTAAAAGAGAAGCTGAGAGAAGAAAGGAAAATGTCCCAGGGTGGGAGGCCCCGATGGCTCAGCTCCTCCCCTCCCCTCCCTTCTCTACCTTCCCTTTCTTCCCATAGCCCAGAAAGATTCCCAGCATCCTGCCCATAAAACTGCCAGTTGTGCCAGGCAAGGCAGAGAAGGGCTTCCAGGCTTGGAGAGATGGGCAGGCCAGTAGAGTTCAGGAATTAGAGGGACAGGAGCAAAAACAGCACGTACAGCTGGCTTCCAAAGAGCTGGCAGGGAAGGTGCAGTGGCGGGGGTGGCGGGGGATTGGGTTGTGGAGAAATGGGACAAGAATGCAGGGTCAAGGAAGGGTTTTTTTATTTTATTTTATTTTTTTAAGATGTGGAAAACTTAAACATGTTTATGTGCTGAGGGTAAAGAGCCACTACAAGCAGTATAAATCATAACAACAGAATGTACTAAAACCAGGCACAGATACAAAGCTATAAAACCCTTAAAGATAGAGAAAATATGCCCTCGATAAAAATAAGGAGAAAACGCAGACGGAAAATAATGCTTTGCAGGGGGAAAGTAGGAGTTGGCAATCCCGGCATCTACGTGGTTCTGGGAGAGGGTGGTTCTGGGAGAGGGTCGTCCAGGGTGCTTGGGAGGGACCCTGGAGAAACACTTGCTTGGGGATTAGGATGTGACATGTCCATGCAGTCCAGTGTTCATGGTGTAATGCTGACTTGAGACCCTCTGGGGAAGAGGCCACTGGACAGCATGGGTGGAAGGGGCAGGGGAGAAAGGAGCTGGTTGCTGGGCCTGGGTCCCTGCAACTGGGACAGGACACTGTCCAGGGAAATTAGCCTCCCACCAGGTAAAAGGCCAGAAATTAGCCTCCTGCACCAGGAAATGGGAGGGAAGGGAGAAAGCTTGTGCGTCACTGGGCTGGGGTGTGGGCAGAAGACGACTGCATTTTCTCTGTAGTCAAAGGCAATATGCTGAGGGTTATCTAACACAGGAATGTGGTAGATATATTAGAAAAGGATTATGACTTCAAGTAACCAAAACCCCCACTAACGGTAGCTTGAACTTTAAGAGCCTTTATTGTTTAGCTATCAAAAAGATCAGAGACAAACAGTTCCAGGATTTGGCCACAGTTTGTTTATCGTTCCAAGGGTCCAACACTGCAGCAACTCTTCTGTGTCATCCATAGCTAGTGGCTTTTTCTTCCCGTGCTTGTCATCTCATGGTGTCAAGGTGGCTGCTGTTGATCCAGGCATCAAGTGCTTGAAGTCATCGGAGGGCTAAGGATTTAACTCAGTGACATAAGCGCCTGCCTGGCAAGAGTGAGGTCATGAGTTCAATCCCTAGTACCACCAAAAAAAAAAAAAATCATGTAAGTCAGCTAATGAGAAAACTTCTCCCTACTGCTTTCACTTCTTATCAAGAACAAAAATTGTCTTTAGGAACTTTTCGGGAGACTTCCCATTATTAGTCAGAACTGGGTTGCAAGCCCCCCACAGAGTGTATTACCTAAAATTAAAGGATCATTGCCTAACAAGCAAATTTGGTTTGCATTAGTAGAAAAGAGTTGGGGAATATTTTGGGTGGACAGTGCTAGGGTCTGCTACACTGAAGTAAGGGACTTGAGCAGAGGGCCTTCAAATAGCTGTGAAAGGGAAAGGAGAGAAATCAAGCATTTTTCCTATGGCAGTACTGTCTGGCTGGGGTATGAGGCCCATCAGTAGAAGGTGCTGATCTGTATCAAGTGCCCCCAAACCCTGCAGGATTGAGTGATCGAATTTGAAACAGAGTGCACTGGCTTACTCATCAGGCATGGCTAACACCCAAGGGCCAGCTGCAGGACAAAAGAAAGCAATCCAGGTGTTTTTGGCAGAAAGGGATTTAATTCAGGGTACTGTGTCTCTGTCTGGCCAGGCTGCCATAAAGCAGGTGGGTTATAAACCAT
>PVJX010046032.1:0-12487 GCA_004027295.1 Dolichotis patagonum | reverse complement strand
CAAGAATCAACCCCTCATGTACACTAGAGACTCGGCACCTTCCTTCCTCCTCGGCCACTCGTAGGCCCTAGAATGCTGCGTCTTCCCACTTTCTGCTCTCGTGAATGGCCCTTGTAACCAGGGAAGCAGCCCAGTTCCCACCCTTATGAGACAATGCAGAGGTTTCTCCAGAAAAAGAACAGGGGCTGGGCATGGTGGCACATGCCTGCAGTCCCAGTGCTGAGGAGGCCCCAGGAGGAGGATTGCCACGAGTCTGAGGCCAGCCTGGGCTACATAGCACGAGTTCAAGGCAACCCTGAATTACATTGTCTTGAATAAATAAGTAAACAAATCTAAAAACTAGATGTGGTGTTGCTCTGAGCCCCCAATCTTTGGTGACATGTAACCCCCAGCGACACGTAACCTTGGCATCTCCCTTGGTCACCGCCCCCAGTTAAATGTCCCTAAGGTGGCAGAGATGGCAGAAAATAGGCAGCAACAAAAGCCACAGCTTGGACTAAGACACAAAGGAGAGCTCTGGCTACAGTTCTCTGGCTCACTGGCCACATGTCCCCTCCCTGAGGCTGTCCTCTAACTTCCCACTCTGCTGCCCTCTGTGCCGGCTACCAGTAGCCCAGCCGAGATGGGCCTGAAGACCTAGAAGGCATCAAGAGTCCACTGTTAGCATCTTCAAAGTTCCCAGTGCAGCATTTTGATACATGAGTGAAAGAATTTTTATTAAAAATGAAAACGTCCTTGCTTTTGTTTTGAGTGATGGGTGGTAGGCTGGAATTGGAATCTTGTTCAGATAAGTACGGTATGGACGTTAAGGGCAGGAACTCTGCAGCTAGGCTGCCTGGGTAAATCCTAGCTCTGCCCCTTATCTGTGGGGCCCTGCAGAGATCACTCTACCTCCCTGTGCCTCTCTTTCCTCATCTCTGAATGAGAATAACAAGAGGATCTGCCTCTGTGGAGGGCCATAGTGGCTGAATGAGCTAATATGAAGCATTTAGGGCAGAATGCTGCATGTTTTTATTCTGGCAAATCCAAAAGGGAGAACGGCTGACCCAGTTGGCCTGGCGGGAGCTGGAGAAGGGCCTATTCCTTCCAGCAGATCCTGGGTGGTGTTCCATTCCAGTTCCCTGAAACGCTATGGGAGGTTTATTTCACTGCAGTCAAGTTCCACCAACAGCAGTGAAGACACGGCCACCTTGAACAGGGCTCATCAAGTCAAACAGTCGTGGTAGTACCGTTGTGACCTGGTGCTGTTCCAGTGTTTTCCATTTGGAAGACACCATCTACATCTTCACCTGTGGGCCCTGCACGTCCCCGGGCAGTCCATGTCCCCTATACAGGGCCTTTAGACAGCCCTAACTGCTTGTGCTGATTCATCCCTCCCAGCCTCACCCTCGTGGACTGTGCAGCTTTCAGGGGTCCCTAGGAGTTACAGTATTGCTCACAGTTAAGTTCTGTGCAGATGAGAAGATTCAAAACTTAGCCCTCCAGCTCCTCACACAGCTCCCAGCAGTCCAAGAAACAATAGCAGCAACTAAATAATGGAAAATTCATTTGAAAAAGAATCTCTAAGCAACTTTTTAAAAAAGCTGCACTTCTCAGATGAACTTGGAATCATCGGGCTGGCAGCAACTGCAGAGACCAGAGGCTTCCAAACTCGCTTTATATCTCCAAAGCCATTGTTCAGCTGCAGTTTGCCCAGAATCCAATTCACAAGATGGACATGAACAGGGTTCCTCTGGGAGAAACAGCTTCTAGGCTGCTTTCATGGCACCCTTTCTTTGCTCCCTCAGTCCCTGGTGGCCCCTTGGACACCTAGGGTTCCACAAAGCACTGATGAAAACCTACGAGTCTAAGACAGCCTCCCCAGTAGAGATGGAAAACCAAGTCCCACAGAAGCCCCACTCTGAATGGCGCCTGTATGCAAACCTAGTTTGTGGAATCCAGGCTAATGCTTCTTTGCCCACTCTGCTTGGGCTAGAGCTATAGAAAGTTGCAGTGTAAAGAAACAAGGCTCATTTCTGATCACCTACACCATAATCCTTAAGTACTTTAAGGGACCCTAAACCAGCCAAGCAGGAAACAGCCCAGCTCGATAGACTGGCAGAAAGAAGGTCGGAAATGAGTCGTACAGGCACATCTGACAATTCCATACAATTTCCGTCAGCTCTGGGGCATAAACAGTTCTTGAAAGGCCTGGGCTGTGCGGCTGTGAAAGACCTGGCCAGGGTAGGCCAGGAGGTGAATGCTAATGAGCTATGGAAATAGCAATTACTTCCCCCGTGTCAGGCACTGTGCCAAACTAAGGAGAATAAAGAGGTCTGAGATATTTTTAAAGTACTTTTACGGTAGAAAAACTTTCCTTCAGACTCAATTATATAACTATCAGACTCCACCTCTGAGTTGAAATTATCCATGGTTTCAGGAAAAAAATAAAGAAAGAAATAATTTTTTCCTACATGAGTGTCATAGGTTTCTCCAGAGAAACTTGGAGCTCTATGGTCAGTGACCCAGGGCAGCTGCAAACCGTCAGCCCAGAGATCTTCCCAAGGGCAGTGTGGAAGCTGCCAGAGACAAACACCATCCAAGCGGAGGGCAGAAGTCATTCTTTGACCCGGCCACCACAGATGACGTTGTGGGGTTCAGGAGATCCCCTCCAGGGGCTTCCAGCCCCAGCCACGTTGCCTCCCTCGCTAACCCCTTAAACTAAGATGGGGCTGGAGTCACTAAAGTCACGAGGAAGCCAGGGAATGTTTCATTAACTCCAGGTAACTCCATCCTTAGCAGAGCACAGACAGTCGGAGAAAACCCAGGGCTTAAGCAAAACAGCAATAAAATCAGAGGGACAGACTTTGGGAGATTAACTTACAGCCCAGGTCTTTGTCAGCCTGAAGATGGGAGCACTTTGTAATGCTGACACCACAGACATGAGAGAATGAAGGTTGTTGAGTTCTAGAAGTTTCTGGAAAAAAAAAAAGGTATGGAATACATTATTTTGCTGCTATAAACAACAGAACAAAAACATGCTCAAGTGTTACCAAGTGTTGTTGTATTTATGAAATTCAATTACATTTAAAAATATCTCATGAAGAAAATACAGTTCTAGGCAGTTCATAGGAACCATATGTTCTTTTTCTTTAAAACTGTCAAAAGGTGAATCTGCATGTAAAGGACTTGCACAATTTCACAAACTGTCTTGTCTGGTTGCTGGACAGAAATGTGGCTGGGGATAAGATCTGATAATCTCTTTCTGCTCCTTTTTAAGATGCATCTGAACCTTGTCTCAACAGGCTTCTGAAAGCTAAGACCCTCGCCATGACAACAGCATCAGGAGGTTCTACCGTGAGTATCCTAACAGCCCAAGCAGGAGGAGGCAGGAAGATGTTATCAGTCTGTGTACTCCCTCTCAGCTGGCAAGGCGAGGCTCCAGCCTCCCATCTGACCATGCTCCTTTGAACCATACCCCAAATTAGTGGGAACATTTGGAGTCAATTCAGTCTCAGACAAGCTCCTTACCAGGAATGGCAACAGAATGAGACACAGAAGAGAGTAAGTGTAGAAAAATGTAACTGCTCTGTTCTTGGTTTGATGCTGAGGGAAACTTGCTAACAGGACTGGGTCCCCTGTCTCACCTCACCTCCTTGGGAGGCAGAGAAGCCTGGGTTAGAGAGCAGGCTGTATGGAAGCCAAAGCCCTGCTCCAAATTCAGCACACTACTTATGCTTCCTTCAGCAAGTTACCTGGCCCCTTTGAGCCTTGGTATGCTCACAGTTAAAAATGAGGAAGATAACCATGGCACCAACACTTCACGAGACAGTGAGTGCAGCCTGGACCAGCGCCGGGGCCAGGGTGAGTGCTCAGTGGGAAACCAGCCTCGGTCTTCTCAGGCTGGAAAATGGGTCGTCTTCTCTCCCTCCCCTGGCCTCAGGCACATCCAGGTTTAAATGTCACTTCCTCTAGTATGTTCTTCCTGACAATGTTCTAAATGCTTCTGGGTTTCCACAGTCTGTGTGTCCCCTTTACACTTGGGATTGTACTGGCTTTTTACTTGCCTCTTTCTCACCCTGGACCGTGTGTCCCCTGAGAGCAGGGACAAAGTTTCATCTACCACCATGTCCCTAGTACCTAGTACTGCCCCCAGCACACAGTAGTTCCAATGAATAAAGAAATGAAAAGACAGTAATGCTGGGCCCTCTTAGCTCTGTTCCTGCTCAGAAATCTCACCCTGACCACACAAGTTAATGCTTCATTTCATACATCTTGTAACAATCTCTAATTTTCCTATGTGTAAGAATAGATTCTCTGAGTGAGCTGAATTTCATTCTAGTACCTGAGTTGCGGTGCCTGTCACAGAATTTCATTTTAGAGCTGAAAGGCCTCAGGGAGCTTGGCCCACACCTTCCATGTATGTATGTTAGTGTGTATGGACATACAAAGCACTGAGCTCAGGGCCTTTGCACTAAGCTACATCCCCACCCACTCTGATTTTCATCCAGTTTTGAGACCAGGTCTCACTAAGTTTCCCAGGCTGGGCTTGAACTCATGAGCCCCTGCCTCAGCCTCCCAAGTTCTAGGGTTACAGGTGTGCATCACCTTGCCAGCTCCTTTCTATTTTATTGATAGGTAGGAAAACCAAGGCCAGAGAAGGGAAGGGGCTCTTCCTGAGATACGCCAGAGCACAGGGCCAGTATGACATTTTACAGGAGGAAAAGGGCAAGGGCGAAGGAGGGATCCTTTGGACTCCTTAGGTGTGGGCCATAAAACTCGTTTCCAAACTTCAAGCCTCGGAGCACCTGGAACCACATCCTGCCTTCTCTTCTGGCCTAGCATCAAACTGACCCCACAGCAGTAAGTGTCACTAAGCCCAGTACCAGCTCCAGCAAGTACAGCATGAGAACATGAAGGACACAACCGTAACCACTGCCTCTGCCATGTCTATAGAGGGCCGTGTCTATAGAGGGATGCTCTTAACCTCCCGGGAGGGCAGCACGGCTTTAATTCCCACCCTGCACGGGTGGCTGTGGGCCTGAGCGTGGATGCTTCTCTCTAGGACTCCCCTTTGCTCTCTACCCCTGGGACAAAACTCTGTGGCACCAAATGCAGTCACATTAGTAAAGCAGTGGGGTTCTGAAGGGTCTCAGCCCAGGGCTGCTTTCCAAGGCTCTGCATTGGAAAACACATGCACCCATGAAGCAAGCAGGGACCCAGGCAGTGCAACTCTGCTGCAGAGTCTGGCAGGTCTGGTGGGAGCAAGAGCTGCCTGGTATGAGTGATCCGGGGGCTATGGGCCGGCCTGGCCTGGCCTGGCCTGAGCTGGCAGAGATGAGGACAGAGGAGGGGAAAGGTGGGTCCAACAAGCAGCAAGGACAGATGGACTCTATTGGAGGTCGGGGGAGTCGTGTGGCCTTAGCTCAGGATGGGGTGGAGTGGACTCTGCTGATGGGGACATAAACATGCAGGTTTTGATGAGATCACAAGTGCCAGTGCTGAAACGGGCACCCAAACTGTGGGTTGGGGGTGGGGAGATGCTGCTGTGAGAGCACACACAGGCCACCAGGCTGTGGGCAGCCGGGCGCTGGCTCTGCCTGGGGAGGGGGCCATAGCCCGTACCCCATCTTAATCCTCAACAGCAGACCCAGACCAAAGTGCTTCCCAAAGTACCAAGAAACCCATTTTTGAGACAAAAAAAAGAAGGGAAGAAAGAAAGAAAGGAAGGAAAAATAGTAAAACCACTTACCTTGGCTATTTTCACAAAATGGCTCAGGATTTCTGCCCTTATTTTTAAAGTCTGTGCTGTTAGAATCTCTCGTACAACCCAAAAACTGACCTGTAGAGTCAAACACACATATGTCCACATATACGCACACACCAGAGAAGCTGTCATGCTGGAACCACCCCCCCAATGCTGAGGGATTTCCAAGGGTCTAGGATACTGTGAGAGCATGGTCTAGTGTGGTCTGAGGTCAAGAGGCCGAGAGTTCCCTGTGGCTCCCAACCTGCACGGGTCTTCTGATTCTAGCATCTGCCTTCAGAATACACAGTGCTAGGCAGTAGCATTTCATGGTCACACAGGGAGCACTGGGCCTCTGTGACACATGGGTATCTCTCAAAGTGCTGCAAGACACTGTGTAAAGAATCGGCCTAGACTCTTACTCAGAAGGACCAAGCCGGGGAGACAGTATGGATGACAGGAAGATGGCCAGGCAGATGGACCAATTGTCACAGGGATGTTCATACTGAAGCAGCACCCATGAGGTCCATATCCCCAGCTGGGCTCTGGACAAAGAGGGATTACCAATCTGTATGCCACTGCAGGAAGTTTAATTTTCTAAGAGTGGATTGTCTTTATCCAATAATAAACTGTACAAAAAGTATCTTTACTTCTGTACAGCAAAGCAGATTTGGGGTATGTTTTTCTGGAGACAGCATGTGCCAAAAGGGAATGTCGGTAGCTCTGGGTCAGAAGCTCATGCACGCTTGATCTCTCTTGTACATCAACAGCCCCGAGCCCCTGGGTCTGTTAATGGGAACAAGAAAGTCATCTGTCAGTGCAGGGCTGACTCATGGCACCTCAAGGAAACACAGAAAAGGCTCGGCCAAGAAATGCTGGGAAATAGTTTTCTCTTCATGCTATGTCTCACTACCATCACAACAATTTTATGGAAAAGCAAACGCCCAAGTGTAGTGACAGGGCTGCGAAGATGGTGGAGGGCTGGCCAAAGCATGAGGAGTGAAAGGGGAGGGCAGGTTTACAACAGAAAAAATAAACAAAAGCAGTGAAGGACAGCCCAGAGTTACCAAAGCAAGTTTACGGTGCAATAAAATATGTTCTTATAACTGAAATATTGTCACTTTTTCAAAGAGAAAACAAGGAAAAAGAAACCAACACTCAATAATGTGCCTTTACTATTGAGCAGGAGTATTACTGAAATGTCTTTTCAGTGGAATTATCTGTGGTTGCCTCCAGGACGTGCCTGGGTTTCCATAGAATCATTTATTCCAAGAAATTGTCAAAATTAAGTTCAGACTCAAATGTTTACTAGCTAGTTATGGAAGAAAGCTTTTCTGGATATCAAGCAGTAAACCATCGACCCTACATGTTAGTATGTGACAATTTTATATATAATTCAATGCATTAATGTGTGCCAAAACCTCATACAACTAATGGAAGGTGGCAGAGCTGAGTTTGGCTCTGCAGCCCACAGCATGCACTGGCATCTCAGAGTCCACAATTCGATTCAAAAGAGTTGCATGAGGCACCCCTGGGTGCAGGTTCCAGACCTTGCCTAAGACAGAGGTGACAAGTAGAGAAGGCAGAACCTTCTGGAAATCTCTATTGGAAGGCAGCTGTGATCAGGGCCATACATTCAAAGCATGAACCGGAGTTCATGTGACAGAAAAGGGCAGGCCCTGAAAGATGGGAAGACCTGACCCAGTAGGACAGGACCGTGCTGTGACTGTATACACCAGACCCAGGATGGCTGAAGCTGCCAGGGCTGCAGGAGTGACATGGACAGATGATGACGGAGGGCAGATGCAGCTGGAGGAGAGAATGACCACACTAGAGGGTACAGGGCAAAGTGAGAAAGGACCAAGATGCTACTCTAGGAGGGGAGTTCAGGGACTTCCGAAGGGAACGCAGGTGAGGCCTCCTGCTGGGCAGGGTCACCCACAGACACAATGGTCTCAATGGTAGAGCTGCAAGGCCAGGTGGGCCATGATGAAGCAGATGCAGAAAAGGGGCAGATGAAACAGACAGGACAAGGGCAGAAGTGAGAGTTTTACACATCTTTATTCTCTTTCCTAACCACGACACTTTACAGAAACTTAATGTGGAAAACAAGGAAACAGAAATAAGCACAAAAAACAAAAACCATTTGTAATCTTGGTCTCATGTACAGACCACTGTGGTAAACAGTGTGGTATGCAATCTCCCAGGCTTTCCCCCTCTATACATAGACTATATGGTTGTCTTTTAAATTAAATTGGTATGTATTAATCATATATTTCAAATAGTTTTGTAAGTAAGTATTCTTCAAAAATTGTTCAGCTTTCAGGGATTTCATCACAGAAGTGTATCACTGTTGATGGAGGCAGCCCTATTGTTGGATAGGCTCTTATAATTGTTCTGTTGTAATTAATGATGCTGTGGTGAACATCTTTACTTATATAACTCTGTACACTTTTGACTAAGGTTTAGGATAAATCCCAGAAGATGGAGTGAACAAAAGTATGTGTACCTTTCTTCAAAAGTATATGTAAAGAACTTGCCCTCCAGAAGATGTTTATCCATCAACAAGTTTAAGCAGATCCACATTTTTAGACATAGAACTGCACCAGTTATTAAAATTCCTTTCTGATTTATCAATGGGTAGAATGGTATCTCACTGCTTCCATTTTGCGTTTCTTTCATGACCATCCAATTCACTTTTTGTCTTGCTCTTTTTTTTCTCAGTTAACATTTCCTGTTTTGAATATTTATAGGCCACTTATCACTTGCACTATTTGCCTTGCAATTGCCTGCTCAGGTCTCCATCCATCTTTCTACTGGGACATCTCTCTTCCTTGTACTGTTTGACAGAAGCTTGCTGCATATTAAAGGATACGTATTTTGTGAATCATAACTCTTGTATCGAGAGTGTAGAGATATGGGACTCTTGGATACTGCTTATGGAAGTAGAAATTAATACAAACATTTTGAAGAATAACGTGAATATATGTTTCAAGATACTTAAGGTATATTCTCTATAAAACGGTTACCTTATAAAAGGTCAGAATGATGGAAAGACGTATGTATAAGGACTCACAAAAACTGCTTATGAAAGTGAAAAATAGGAAAAATGCCCGTCAATAGGAAACTGGTTACATATATTATAATATTGCCTCATACTCTAGAAGGAAGTCACCATGCTCAGCCCACACTTTAACGGGTAGCATTTTGCTCTACCTTCTTAAGTATCTACATAAATTATTTGAAAGTCTTCTGCCTGGCACATTTGTTTATTCTCCATTTATTTTATATCAATATGAACCCATGGATATTTATATTGCATTTTGGATTATAATCCAGTCCTATGTTATTTTGTTGTCGAATAGTTCCTGGTGGCCCTGCACCCCTCTGACATACCCAGAACTGTTCTGGTTGGTCAGTGTGAGCACGTCCTTTCTGGCACTGCAACATGCTACATGCGCCCTCATGCATTTCTTGCCCCAGCCCTAGAATCCAAGATGTGTATCCAACAGGCACTAAGCATGCTTGCTGCTCTTGGAGTATCACTGTTTCTAGATTCTCTCAGTCAGCAGACCGAGGTGGGGAGGGACAAGGGGGAAGTGAAGGGAGGGACAGAACTAACCTATGTATCTAGAAATATTTTTATCTGTGATCATTACGCTAAACATAATATGCTGATATCTAGAGTTCCAATTTGTTCCAGTATGGATCATTCTAACCTTGCTTGTCTATAATTTCCCATTTCACCAGACAGAAACCAGCTCTTACCATCTGCCATCCATATCCTCAACTGCTCAGCTCCAGTACAAGCATGTCAGAACTATTACTCATCCCTCCTGGGAAACAGCTTTATCAGAAGAACACAGTGCTAGTGTATAGACCCTTCTATTTTCATCTCACAGGCTCTACAGTTTTTGGAAATTACTTAGCAAGTTTTTACCTCACTCTCTTCAGGGAAGTTGTTTTATACATTTACAATTGTATAATTTTATATACAATACAATTAGCTTTCTTTTGAGAGGGCCTCTCAGTCTCTAAGATGAATTTTTCTTAGTTTGCATACACTAAGGTTTCCTCTTGGTGCTGTAAAGTTCTATGGGTGTGCACA
This sequence comes from Dolichotis patagonum, assembly GCA_004027295.1. Taxonomy (NCBI): domain Eukaryota; kingdom Metazoa; phylum Chordata; class Mammalia; order Rodentia; family Caviidae; genus Dolichotis; species Dolichotis patagonum. The sequence goes on along the minus strand of PVJX010046032.1, from coordinate 2,654 downwards.
AATACATCGTGTTTCTATCTATCATTATAGTATCTTGCAGAATACTGTCACTGTCTTTTAAAAAAAAGTCTCCCACTTAGTCACTTAGTCAACCTCTCCCCCTTCCAGAATCCCTGAAAACCACTGACCTATTATCCCTATAGTTTTACCTTTTCCAGAATGTCAGAGGGGAAAAAAAATCCCCAGGCTGGGGATTTAGCTCAGTGGCATAAATGCCTGCCTGGCAAGCATGAGGTTGTGAGTTCAATCCTTGGTACCTGTCTTAGTTAATTTTTACTCATCGCTGAGACAAAAATACCTGATGCCCAAAGTTGGGAAAGGAAAGGTTTATTTCTTACAGTTTTTGGAGGTTTCAGCCCATACTCAGTTGGCTCCAAGGCAGGGTGGCATGGCAGGGCCGAGGTTCATGGCGGCTGCAAACCGCAAGCGGAAACCGGCAAGAGAGAGACACATCTTCTTCCTGCCATTACATCACATCCTGGCTCCACCCCCTAGGAGGGTGTAGCACTGACACCACCAATCCAAGCACTAGACAATAAACCAATCACAAATGTACAATGCAAATACATGAGGCCTGGGGGCCACTGACATAAACCATGACAGTACCAAAAGAAAAAAAAATGAATCTTCCATAGGTAGCCTTTTGCACCAGCTTCATTTACTATATGCATTTAAAATTCACCTATAAACTTGTTAAACTCATTTTTTAGATGAACACTAGTACACTGCATGAATTCACCATAATTGGTTTATTTATTAACTTACTGGAAGACATCTCAGCTCCTTCTGTTTTTGATACTTATGAATAAAACTGCCATAAGCATTTCCATGTTGGCATGTGTGTATAAGTGTTCAAATCTGGGTAAATACTGGATCGTGTCTGTTCCATTCTGTGCTCCCACCAACAATCAAAGAGTGAGAGATTGTGTTGCTCCAAATCATTGCCAACAATTTGTATTGTTAGCTTTCCTCTGTTTTAGACATTCGAATAGGTGTGTAGTGTTTTGCATGTTCCTGGTGATAGGTGAGCATCTTTCATATAGTTATTTCCCATCTGTGTATCTTCTCTGATGAGGAATCTGTTAAGATCTTTTGACTATTATTTTATTGGACTATTTCTCATTGAATTTTACTAGTGTATTTGAAATGTAAGTCCTTCATCAGATACATGTTTTGCAAATATTTTCTCCCAATCTGTGATCTGAATTCTTTTAACTATATCTTTTTAAAAGTGGGGTGGAGGGGGTCTTACTTTTAATAAATTCCTAGTATCAGTTTGTTCTTTCATGGATTGTGCTTTTTAAATATGTAATAATAATTCATCATCAGTCTCAAGGTCATATAGGGTTTTTTTTTTCCTAAAAATTTTGTAGTTTAGTCTTTCACATTTAGGCCTATGATCCACTTTAATTCTTATTAAAGTTTAAGGTATATGTCAGGGATAAATTTTTCAGACAGACAGACACATGCACAAACACACACAAGCACATGCACAGACACACACACACACACACACACACACACACACACACAGCTGTTCCAGCACCATTTATTGAAAAGATCACCCTTTCTCCATTGACTTCCCTTACACTTTGTGCCAGCTAATCCTACTGTCAATTTGGAGAGTCAGCTGGGTTGTCAAGGCAGGAACCCCATCCATTGGTTGACCCACTGAAGAGTAGCTAGTAGTTGAATGCCTATGAGGAGGTGGGCCCTAGCTGGAGAGAGTGGATCCCGGGGCACGATTTTGGGAACTCTATCTGACTCCTGGCCTCTCCTTTTGGGCTCTTCCCCTGCTCTCCGCTTTCCAGATACCCTGAATTGAGCAACTTGCCTTCACTATACGTCTGCCATGATGCTTCTGCCTTGGAGCCAGACAACTGCAGATAGGAAATCTGACACAGTGAGCCACAAGTAGGCTTCTCCTCCTTGAATTGCAGGTGTTGTGTACTTTGAATTGCAGGTGTTGTGTACTTTACCCCAGTAATGAAAGCTGACCGATACACAGCTTTATGAAAGATAAGCTGACTGTATTTGTGTGGGACTACTTCTAGGATCTATATTTTGTTCCATTAACGTATGTTTCTATTCTTTTCCAATATAGTGGAGACCTTTAACTTCCTTCTTTTTCAATATTGCACTGATTATTTCAACTTTTCTTTATAACCTTTGATTAAGTTTGTGCCACTTATAAAATAGTTTTGTAGGCTTCTAGCGGTAATTACATTAAATCTATAGATTAAATTGAGAAGAATATCATAATAATACTGAGTCTTTTAATCCATAAATATGAAATTTATCCTCAATAAGTTAGATTTATTTTGGTTTCTTTCATCAGTGTTTTATAACTTTCCACATATAACCCTGTACATATTTTGTTAGCTAAAAAACTAAGTTTTGTTTTGTTTCTGGTTCTATTACAAATGGGTGTTGTTTTGAAATCCTGTGTCACTGTTGTTTTTTTTATTGCTGTCATTATTTGGCTTTTGCTGTTGTTTTTTGTTTGTTTGACTGCTTTTTTATTTTTCTGTGTTTTTTTCTCTTTAAAATAAAAAACTTTCAAATTTCAATTTTTCATTGCCAGTATATAGGAAAGACATTTACTTTTATATGATGGTACTTTTTTTTTTTTTGAGGTAGGGCCTCACTATGCA
>PVJX010046031.1:0-12471 GCA_004027295.1 Dolichotis patagonum | reverse complement strand
CAGGCAGAGGCTTCACCGTACAAATCAGTTTCTCCTGCAGACAGCAGATCACCACAGGGAAGGAATATTTATTTCCCTTACCTGCTGCAAGCACATCTCAGCTGAAAATATTTTTCACTTCTCATTCTTGAGGGACAGGTTATATACCACAGTGTTTGCCACTTTAGTAGCTGTGACATCTGGATAGAAACAGATGACATTTTTGCTTAAAGAATAACAGCTAAGTGAACTTTGTGATTATACATTTGCTATGAATCAGGAGACTGTGTCTCTTTACAGTGAGGTAGGATACACCCAAAGAGCTAGGAGCAGTCGCTGAGAGGTTAGAGACACCCACTGCCAGACCATGGAGTGTCCATGTGCCAGAGGTTCAGCCCCGTAGCCCCGAGAGGTGTGGGAGACTGTACCCCTTCTGCCCCTGCTTCTGGGTCCAACCTCGGTGAGCACAGAAACACTTTAAAGTTAGTTGAGTGTTCTTCGAACTGTTTTAACCCTTTGAACTTTTTCTTAATTCTTTTTCTGTTTTGTGGGTTTAACCTTTGTCAGCAAAGTAGTATTTTCATTCTCTGATCTAGTCTTCGATACTTGTAGAATAACACATTCTATAATAACCATAGAATAAGCGATTTAGCTCAGTGGCATAAGCGCCTGCCTGGCAAGCGTGGGGTCATGAGTTCAATCTCCAGTACCAAAAAAAACCCACAAAAAAAACCATAGAATATGCTATATAGACTGTTATAAGATGGATAAAACTCTCTGAGTGTTGTGGGTTCCTCTCTGTTCCCAAAGAGTAACGAGCCTCATGAAACAATGCCCATCGCTGCCTTTGGACAGAAACAGCGGCCTTCTCGATTTTTTATGACCCCACCACGGTTACATTATACTCCTCCTCTCCAGTCACCGATTACAGTAAGTAATATTTTAGAAACACCATCAGTAATTTTTATGAATGTGATCTATGGTCTTATGAAGTATATAGCTATTACAGTAACTTCATGCCTTACCTGTTTTGCTTTGGGTTGTCAAATATAAAATAGTAGTTACTTAGCCCGGGGATTTAGCTCAGTGGCTTAAGTGCCTGCCTTGCAAGCGCGAGGTTGTGAGTTCGATCCCCGGTACCAAAAAAAAAAAAAAAATAGTAGTTACTTAAGCTCTGGAAATATTTTCCTTCTTACTAGATTTTAATGCATTGAATATAATAGAACTTTATCTAAAATGAGATACTTTTTTTTGAACAGTCAGTGATTTTCTTCTGTTCCCACAGGACAGTGATCCTTTATTAGGACAATCACCTTGGAGAAGTAAAATTTCTGGGTCTGACACTGAAACATTGGGTGGTTTTCCAGTAGAATTTCTTATTCAAGTGGTAAGCAATATCTTGCTGTATATTTAAAAACTCAGTGTCTTTTGTGTTGTTAAGATTTGTGTAGGGACAGGTATTTTTATATTACACAGGTTTTAAGGACTGCTGTTTTCAGCAAAGCTTGAAAATGAAAGTTAGCCAAAAATGACTGAGTTCTTTCTTATTCAACTGTCTTTTCTAAGACTAAGAGTGACTGAAAGTATTTACTTGTTAAATACTTAGGGACTAGATAGCAAGAAATCTAACTCAAAATCAGGTGTGGTGGTCCAACATTGTCATGTGAGCACTCTTGGGAGCCTGAGGTATGATGACCACAAGTTCAAGCCCAACTGAACAATTTAGCAAAACTGTGACTCAAAAAAAATAGAGGACTGAGGATGTAACTCAGTGCAGAATACTGGGTCCCTCTCCCTGTCACCATAAATAACACACACAATCTAAATTGAAATGAGTATATAAGTATTATATGTATAATCTTTCTAAGTGCTGAGTGTGGCAGCACATACCTGTAATCCCAGCACTCAGGAGGCTGAGGCAGGAGGATTACTGCAAGTTTGAGTCCTGCCTAGAGTACTTAGTGAGTTCAAGGCCAGTCTGAACTGCACGGTGAGACCCGTCTCATAACATGAAAAAAAACTGAGCTGGATTTAGCTCAGTGGCACAAGTGCCTGCCTGCCTGGCAAGTACAAGGTGATGAGTTCTATCCCTGGCACCCCTCCCCCCAAAATTTTATATATATATACACATTTTATATATATATATATATATATATATATATATATACACATTTTATATATATATATATACACATACATACATATACATACATACACACATACATATGTATATATAATATATTTCATATATAAAAATATATCTATTATATAAATACAATGTTTATAAAATATATATAAATTTGTATGTGTATAAAAATATATTTAATATATAACATATTCAATATAATATATTGTATATAATATTTATATAATACGTATCATGTGTAATATAAATATTAATATATATTTATAAAATATTATATATATACATACATATGTATGATAGCTAAGATAATTGTACTTTGATCCTATTAGTTCAGGAAAACAAACTGTAATCACTTATATTGTTTGATCTCTTTTGCATGCCTGTATCTTGTAATCTGAGAAACTTTTTATGTGTGTACCAGGGATCAAACTCGTAACATCGCACTAGCCAGGCTGGTGCTTTGCTGCTGAGCTATATCCCTAGCCCCAGTTTTTGTGAAATAGTGTCTTTTTGTTTGCTTGCTTGCTTGCTTGCTTTTCCTTATACCAGAAATCAAACTCACCACCTTACACTTGCCAGTCAGGCACTGTGCCACTGAGCTATATCCCCATCCCTCTTTTGAAAAGTATAGCAATATGCAATGTAGTGACTATTGTTAATTTCCCATTAGCTTGTTTTGAAATTCTATGTTGCTTCCACTGTTTTGTTTTTATTGTTTTGCTTCTTTTAATCTCTCTTTTTTTTTTTTAATCTAAGTGGGCCTGACTTTTTTTTTTCTTTTTGAGACAGGGTCTCACTATGTAGTTTAGGCTGGCCTTGAACTCACCTTGTAGCCCAGGCTGGTTTTGAACAAGCAAGGAGTCAGCCTCCCAAGTGCTGGGATTACAGACATGTGCTACCACACCTGGCAGTGTCCTGACTGGTTGGTTTTTTTTGGTTTTTTGCTTTTTGTTTTGTTTTTTTGGGTACTGGGGATCAAACTCATGACCTCGCACTTGCCAGGCAGGCACTTGGGCTGCTGAGCTAAACCCCTGACCCCTGACTCTTAAAACTTTAATGAGTTGTTGGTTTTGAAAATTAGGTTAAATAAATTCAGTTTATCATAGTCTAATGATAGTTAAGAATTTCCTCAATTGTTTGTTTACCTAGTGGTAATGGTTTGTAGAGGAAATGCAAGATAAACGTTTGTGCTTTTTGCTTTGCTTTCCAATTTACCAGATAATGAATGGGTTTGGTCACTAGCAGTTTCCAACAATAGTTAGGCTTGGGGTTTTTATTTGTTTCTTTCTCTGTTTTCTTTTTTTTTAAAAGATCAGTGTAAACTTAGATTTTTAAATTTGTGCTTCAGTTCTTTGCAGTCATTGTTAACATCCTGTTTGGAGCTGTGTAAGCTTACTTAAGTTGACTCCTTAGTGCTTTTAACATGTCTTAGTTACATGGATTTTAAAATATTTTCTTGTCAGCTAATCAAATATATAAAATAAAATGTTTGCTATATTTATATTGAGACACAAAAATCTGCTTAAATATCATAGTGAAAAACTGGAAATTTGATGTCTGACTAAAATACCTAACTGCCTGTATTTATTCCTAAACATTTCTTATTTGTAGACTAAATTATCAAAAATTCTCATGATTAAAAAGGAACATATCAAGAAATTAAGGGAAATGAACACAGAAGCAGAAAAACTGGTAAGGATTTTTATTTATTTATTCATTATTTTTTAATTCCCTTTGTTTACTTGTTACCTTTAAAATGGTAAGGCTTCTATCTAATGATTTTTAAATATCTTATGGAAAATAGCCTTGAGGTAAATGTTATTTTCAAATGAAATGGCAAATCACCATTTGCTATCGCTGCTCTTGTTCTGCTGAACACATGCAAATAAATTAACAGTGCAGTGCAGTGCAGTGCAGTGCATTGCTGCAGACTCTGTCCTGCTACTGACTGTACAGCCAAGTAAGAATCATGAACAGATAAAGCTTTGGTAGATTTCATGAGGACTAATACATCTGAATAAAGCGGTTATAATGTGGTTATAAAAACAGTTTCAGAATAAGTAAATGAAGAAATAAAGCTGGGTGTGGTAGCACACACCTGTAATCCCAACTGAAGCAAGAGAGTCACTGCAGGTTTGAGGCCAGCCTGGGCTGCATAGTGAACTGAAGGCCAGCCTGACTACATAGCAAAACCCAGAGGCTAAAAAATGCAGTCAGTTCTGTTCATAAGTGAGAATTATCGGGGCTGGGGGATGTAGCTCAGTGGTATAGCACCTGCCTGGTAAGCACAAGGTCTTGAGTTTTATTTCTGGTACCAAAAAAAAAAAAAAAAAAAAAAAAATTATCAGAGAAGTTTTTAAAACTATAGAAAATATTCACTAAGAAAGTCTTTGAATCGTAAAGAATTCACATTTTGCTAAAAAAAATTTGTGGGGTGATAAATAGGCCTTACCTCAGATACTATTTCTGATTTAAAATGCTGAATGAAAGGTGAAAGTATGGAAGGGCTTAATGATAGGCTCAGGGAGCAAGATATAGTACTGTGACTTATTATCTAATGTGACTTTTTCATCTGTGGCATTGGAAACTGAAGACCAGAAACATTTCAGTGGATTTCAGTCCAAAATTATATTGCTGTTGTGGCCAGGCATGGTGGTACATGCCTGTAATCAAGGCAAGAGGATTGCTGTGAGTTTGAGGCCACTTGGGCTACATAGTAAGTTCAAGACCAGGCTAAACTATATAGCAAGACCTTGTTTTTGTTTTTGTTTTTGTTTTTTGCACACCAGGTATCAAACTCAGGCCCTTGTACTTGCCAGGCAGGCGCTGTGCCACTGAACTATATCTCTGGACTGAGACCCTGTCTTTAAAAAAAAAATCACACTGCTATTTAGTAGTATAGACACTGAAACAGTCTTCTCGATCCCATTCGGCTCATTTAAGCATAATACAAAATTAGTACGATAGATACACAGTCTGTGAAAGATTGAGAAAAGGTTAGCCATAACACACTGCCATTACAGAACTTAAACATAGAAATTTGTGTGCTTTTCTTCCTTCCCACTGCTCTGTACTTCTCATCTCACTTTCCATCAGTTCTGTGTCTGTTCTTTGTGATTTTTAGTGCTTCTCCCAGTTCTGTTTCTTCTGATGACTTAATCATCTCTCCTATCTTTATGCATAATTGAATCATCTCCCTTCAGTATCACTAGCTAGGACTTCCACTGAGATCCAGGAGTATTGAGCTTGCTTTTACTCAATTAGTCTTACAAATAAAAGATCTGTTCTGAAGTTGGCTTGGCTTCTTTGGCATGTGAGCTCTTTGAAGAAAAAGGTCTACTTGATTTGATATGCTTTATTTATGATTAAAAATAATTCTTATAAAAATACAAATGTTATGAAGTTATTTATGAGGAAAACAGTAGTTCTTTATAATCCCTCCCCATAAATACTATGTCTTAACATGTTTACTTATATGTGCATTCAGACGGACTTATCCATTTTCCTGAACATACTATCAAGTACTTCTAAATTTTTTTCTAAGAATGTTATTATATATTGGTTTATGTCATCTTTTCTAATTGTTATATTGTACCATAATTTAAGCAGTCTTCTATTAATGAATATTTGGATTATTTTCCACTATTTTACTAAAATAGTGCTGTAGTAGCTACCCTTGTCCATATAACTTTATGCATTTGTGTTTTGTCTGTAGAATAAGTTCTTTTTTTAACCTACACATAAAATTTTGCATATTTATACATTCTGCTTATGGAGTACCGTGTGATAGAAACTTCAGTCTACCTATCCATTGTATAATATTCACATTGTGATAAGCATATCTATCACCTCAAATATTTGTCATTTCTTTGTGGTAGAAACATTCAAAACCCTAAGATAACTTCTTAAAATAGCTACAGTATATGGAGTTTGTAAAGATTTAATAAAACTTTAGTTTAAGAACTGAACATGTGCTTTTTCCCGTTTTACAATTCCACACAAAATGTGAAATACAAAAAAACAGAAAAAGTAGAGCAGTCTGTTTAAAAAAGTGAAATTTCAGAATCTTTTCTGGCTTATTGTTTGGTGAAACAGAAGCCACTGCCACAAGGAGGTCGTATACTGGAGGCCTGAAGAGGCAGTGGCCCAGAGCTGGCAAATACAATGAAGCGCAGAAGCCAGAGGCAGGGGTTTTTAAAGAAGATTGGTGCAAGGTCTGTTCCCCTCTCCTCCTTCCCAGGGATAGGACTCAAACATGGTATTTACTCAGATTAAAGGGAACAGAACAGACACTCCCAAAGGAATTTGAATTCACTATCTGGAAAAGACTAAAGTTTTCTTTCTGCTTTGGGTAATATAGACTCAGTAATTTGAATGAAATTTCCCACTAAAAACAAGTATTTCTCTAATAAACTTTGGGAGTAATTTGGAGACACTAAAGCATTAACAAGAGGTTAGAGGTTTTGAATCTAAGAAAAGAAGGAAACTCAGAATGGAGAACTGGACTGCTGCAAGTTGTAGAAAAGCTGAGAAATTCAGTGCATTCTTGAAAGCCTTGCAGGAGTTGGGAAGACAAAACTGGAGGCCAGAGCTGCATTGGTGGAGGGCGAGAGCTCCACCCAGAGAGCTCCAGCTAGCCCGCAAGGAACCCTCACACCCAGGAGGAGCCACAGCTGGCTTTCTCACCATCCCCACAGGCAGCCAAGCTGAGGCCCAGCAGCGCCTCCACCCTCAGTGCTGCCGACACCAAGCCATGCACCATAGGCAGAGACACGGACAAGAAGGTCATTGCAACAAAGATTTGGGGACCAGTAAAATGGTTCACTTAAGAAATGGACATGGTTTCATCAACAGGAATGACACCAAGCAATCTGAATTTATATACCAGACTGCCATAAAGAACAGCCCCAGGAAGTCCCACCACAGTGTAGGACATGGAGAGACTGTGGAGTCTGGTGTTGCTGAAGGAGAAAAGGGTGCAGAGATAGCAAATGTCTCGGGCCCTGGTGGAGTTTCTGGTTCAGGGCTGTAAAATGTGCAGCAGGCCTCACCATGCTAGATGCTGCCTGCATTACAGTATACTCCACATAGTTGCTGGCAAAATGTCCAGAACAGTGAGAGTGGGCCAAGAATGCAGGCCCACAGAACACAACTAAAGCCAGGCCCAACCACTCCGGCTCTACCTTATCACAGGCAAAGGTTCCTTACCACATGCAGGAGACCCTGTGGGCCGTGACCACAGGATTCCAGCCTTGCTATGCAGGAAAAGAGATAGCGGGTGCAGGAGAGCAAAGCAGAATATGTATTGAGTTTATAGACCACGATTCCATAGGGACCCTTCTCACCTAACACATCCTAGAGAGGATAGCAAGAAAGAGGATAAAGACGGTCATGGAGGTGAAGCCCAAGGTCAGCAACCACCTCAGTGTCCCTGGTGTCAGTTACTGAAGCAGACACCCAGAAGACCCTAGGTCAAAGATGGCAAAAGAGACAGAGGCCCCAGATTCACCAGCAGAGAACAGGGCTGAGCTGAGGAAGGGCAGGTTTAACATCTCTCCCATCATCTGGCTTAGTTGTCCAACAAGAAGAATCATACCAAAATTCCAGCAGTATGAAATGAACTTAAGATTGGAACTGAAGATGTCAAGTGTTGCTTTTTTGGCTATTGATAACTGGGACTATCCACGTTATTTGTGCAGCATGGTTTTTGGTTTTTTGGGTTTTTTTTTTTAACCTAAAGATGTCTCTTTTTGGTAATGACAAATGTGGTTCTTTTTAAAAACCTGGCTTTTCTCAATACACCTTTAAAGGTTTTTAAATTGTTTCATAATGGATCAAGTTGAGATTTTTAAGAATTTTTTTTTTAATCAGTACCAGGGATCGGACTTACAACCACACGCTTGCAAGGCAGGTGCTTATGCTGCTGAGCTAAATCCCCAGCCCCAAGAGTTTCATTTTTGATTTATAAGAAAAGTTTGCAACTTGATTTTTTTTTTGTTTTCAAGAAAGTCAACAAACTGCAAACACCTGTTAATAAAGGACTTAAATAAATAAAACAAGGGCCGGGGATTTAGCTCAGCGGCATAAGTGCCTCCCTGGCAAGTGCTAGGTTGTGAGTTTGACCCCTGGTACAAAAAAAATATAATAACAACAACAACAAAAAACTAGAATCCAGAGATGGGCCCAGGATAGAGGATTTGTTCTGAGTTGGGATCCCAAAACTGAGTGCAAACACTACAAAAGAAGCACAGCCACTCTCAGTTGTGAACACAGATACAAGAATCCTAAACCAAATATTTTAAGATAGGATTTGTTAATATACAGGATACATCACTGCAGCCAAGTAGGGCTTGTCCAGGAAAGCAAGAGTAAGTAGATACAATTAGAAATGAGTAAGGAGTCCAGACTGCAAAAGGGGGCAGTGCGATCTCTTTTTCTGCCCGATTTTTTTCAGCATAATAATTTGCTTTTTTTTTTCCTTTTCAAATCTATTTTATGTTAAAGAGAAAAAAAAATTCAAAACACAATAATTAGGGGGTTAAGACCAGGGATTTAGCTCAGCAGCACAGCACCTGCCTAGCAAGCTCAAGTTTGTGAGTTCAACTGCCAGTACAAAAAAAAAGAAAAAAAAATAAAACCAGGGTATAACAGCGTTACCTACATTGTGTATTGTTATCTTCAAATCAGTTACTCAGAGTACAAGAATCTACATTTAATTGTCCAAACAATACTAACACAAACCTTTCTCTTGAGTGAACTCACAGAAACCAGCAGTATAACCTACACACACACACACACACGCATATATATACATACATTTCTTGTTCAAGCTTCTCACAATGAGACAATACAGTGAGACAATAGTGTTTACATACGCATATCTGATTTCACTTTTGAATATGTTCACAGGTTGTATCCATTTATCTATAAGTCTCTAGTTTATCCTTCTTTATGAATGAGTAGTACTCCATTGTATAAAAATTCCACATTTTTTTTAATTCATTCCTCAGTCGATGGGCATTTAAGCTGTTTCCAAGATCTAGCTATTACAAACTGTGCTGCTATAAACATGGGTGCACATATGCCGCTGTGATAGGATGTTTTTAATCCTGGGAAGATACCCAGAAGAATTGCTGGTTCAAAGGAGACCTTCAATAACTAGTTTTTTTGGAGGAATCTCCACATGCAGCATAATGATTTTTAGAGTCATGCATTTGGTTGTGTGTTTCAGAATTCACATGACATAGAACTCAGGACCTTCCATAGCTAAGCAACCATTCTCCTACTGAGCTACCATTTGGTCTTTTCTTTTTCTTTTTTTCTTTTTTCTTTTCTTTTTTTTTTTTTTTTTTTTTTTTTTTACCGGGGATCAAATTCATGACCTAGCACTTTCCATGCAGTTTCTTAGGCCACTGAGCTAAATCCCCGACTACCTTATTTTTTATATTTCCCTGAAAATAAGACCAAGTCTTATATTAACTTTTACTTCAAAAAATTGGATGTCTCATTTTTTATGTACAGTAATCTATGTTTATTCATGTATAGTTGTCTACTTTTATTCAGATGTAGTCATGTTGTCTTCTAGAACATTGTCATAACTCTCCAATCCCCAGATTCCAGCCTGAATTTTTTATGGCTCTGTTTTCTATAGAGCCATTAGTCCCAAACCCTCACGTCCAGCAATACCACTCCTCAAATCAGCATTTCCTGTCCATGCAGCCTATTATTACTGCAGTGTGTGGTAACACAGCTGTCAGTGATTTTATCCCATGAATTCTTCACCCAAGTCATGATCTCTTGCAGGCCAAGCTTCACAAAGTTTCCAGTAAATGAAGTGTTGATTGAAGAATTAAGATGGGGCAGGGGATTTAGCTCAGTGGCATAAGTGCCTGCCTTGCAAGCAGGCAGTCGTGAGTTCGATCCCTGGTACCGATTTAAAAAAAAGACAGGAATGGCAACGAAAATGATGACAGTTAATCGTCCACAAAAATATTAAGTACAACCTTTATAACACATAACATACACTCATATTATACACAGCTGTGTTCATCCAGTATCAGTATGTAGTTATTCACGTGTCTGTACTCCAGTTTGTCATTCAGCAGTAAGTCACAAGTTCATCTGTTGATATAGGCGTTTACATCTCGTCCAAAGCCATCCACTTGGGTATTTATACTTAGTTATAATTTATATTATTATTTGTTTTAAGTATAATGTCAATAATTATATATTAACATTATTTTATAATTCAGTAAGTCCATTATGTGTTACAACAGACATACTAAATGTATCCTTCTGGGGGCTTATTTTTAGGTTAGGGCTTATAGTAGAACATCCTGAAAAATCATGCTAGGGCTTATTTTCAGAGACAAATATGATACATTCCCAGCTCCAAAGTTTATTTTTGCTAAGTAGTATCTCATTGTGTAGATGTTCCACAGTTTATCTGCTCAACAGTTGATAGACATTTGGATGTTTACAGTTTCAACTATTACAGTGAAAGTTGCTTTGAGTATTCATGTACAGACCTTTGCATGGACATATGTTTGCCTTTCCTTTAACTTATAGTAGGTATGTGCTTAACTTTGGAAGAACTTTTTCTTTTTTAAACTCAGGTGTTTTACTGGGTAGTAACTCATTGAAATGTACATTTTTCTTTTGTGTGCTTTACTCTATGTATGTTAGACTGTTCTGTTAAAATAGTAACATAACACTAAAATCTAGCTTGACATTTTACCCAAGAGAGTTATTCTAGCATTTGGGAAGCCCACAGCCTGACAGCTACCCTCTTTCTCTCTCTGAAGCACAAGCTGGTAATTGACATGCCCCCATTACAGTCATTCCACATAAACATGGGGGTCAAGTTCCATGACCCCCAAGGGATGCTTAAAACCTGAGAGGATTGCACTTTTTCCTGTACATACATACCTGTGATAACTTTTTTGTTGTTTTGGGTTTTTTTGTTTTTTTGAGACAGGGTCTCACTATGCAGTTCAGACTGGCCTTGGACTCACTTGGTAGCCCAGGCTGGTCTTGAACTTGCTATGATCCACCTGCCACAGTCCCTCAAGTGCTGGGATTATAGAAATGGCCACCACACCCAGCTCAATAACTTTGTTTTTAAAGAGCAGAATGTATTTACTGGGGAAAGAAATCTTCTGTCTGAGAGAGATAGGAGGAGTCCTGAGTGGGTTGCAAGGACTCTGCCTTTATACATTAACATAGTAAGACATTAAAAGCAATCAGTAATAAACAGAACATTTTAACAGTGTGCTGTGATAAATATGATGTGAGTGTGGACTCACAAGTGATCACTGTGCTGTGCTCATGCTCCATGTGTGGAGGTGGATGTGGGGAGTGAACAGCACAGGTGGGCTCGATGCTGTGTTGGACCAAGCGTGCCGATCTGGAGCACGAGTGCTGCAACACAACCAGTGCCGCCGATGGCCAAGATAGCTGCTAAGTAACTGAGGACAGTGCTTCATGTTCCAGTGGCAGGCCTTGAAATTTCTCATTCGGCTGACAGTAGTACAGAGTTTGAAATTTATGAATGGTTTATTTCTAGAATTGTCAATTTAGTATTGTCAGTGATTAACTACAAGTAACTAAAATCTGAGGAAGTGAAATCAGAGATAAGGGAGAACTAATGCACATTCATAGTTACATTTGTCTCATAGAGACATGGAGAAAGAAAAACCAGGAAACCCATAGAAGTTACCCATTTCTTCATTAAATATGAGTAAGCAACACAAAAGTACTGGCCATACAAGAAAATGAATTGCATGAAAGAAAAGGCAAAATAGAAAGAAAAACCTGCTTCTTAGCTTAATTTAGAGATAAAGGAATTTCAAACATACTTCAAAGAGAGATTGATTGAAACACTGAGTTTCAGTTAGGATAAATGCTGGAGATCTGTTGTATGGTGTGATAATTGTAGCTTCAGTTAGAATAGATAAATTCTAGAGATCTGTTGCATGGCATGATAAGGATAGTCAGCAATGTATTTTATATTTGAAAACTGTGGAAACAGGAGATCTTAAGTGTTCTGGCTACAAAAATACTTAAGGTGATAATGTCAATTAGACCAGTTTAATTATTCCAAAGTTGCTCTTTGGGACCCGAACCTCTCGGACCCGCAGAGTGGCCCGGGCTGTTTGGATTGAAAGTCTGCACAGACCTGCATCTCGGCGCGACTGTTTGGGACTGGTAAGGCCCACCCTTCATCCGCAGGAAACTGCCTGGAGACTGGCATCTGGGCCAGGTCTGTTTGGGCCCGTAGCCCCGCCTTTCACCCCCAGGAAGTCTCCCAGAGACCAGCATCGAGGCCTGTCTCTTTGGGACCCAAA
>PVJX010046030.1:0-12472 GCA_004027295.1 Dolichotis patagonum | reverse complement strand
ATCTCATGTGGTCCTGTCCCCGATCCCGTGTCCCTCCTCCCTCCTTAGCAAGTGGGAGCCAGTGAACTACACATCTTGTGAAAAGATTGGCTATGTTATTTAGTATGAGCTCTCCATATGCAAGGATAAGGACAACCATTTGGAAGAAAACAAGAGACAATATGACAGATAGTGAAGATCTCTGGTTGTCTAGCTTTGAAATTTATGCTTTCTTATGTCCCATTCTGTTCTGTTTTGTTGTTTAATTTTACTCCCTTTTAAAATAAAATTTAAAAAAATTTTTAAAAATGAATTTCCCTTGTTTCCTTATAGTTCTAATGTGCCTACTAGAAAATGTTAAACTATACACATAGTTTGTATTGTATTCTACTGAGAAGTATGTCCTGGAAGGTTTTTCCCACCTGAGGAGGAACATGGTCACCTACAGTGCTGAACTCAACTGATCCTTTCTTACAATGGCAAAATTCTGACCAATGACCAAAATTCTGTCTAAATGATAGCAGGCACATTAAGTCACATACCTCTTGAGTTAAGTAGGTAATTGCAAGTCATAACACAGCAATGTTGCAGACGCTGCAAACCCAAGAGAAAACACTGCAGATTTCTACACTTGAGTATTCATCAAATGTGCCGAGATAGTTTTGCTAAGCCCTGGAAGTTGGCAGCTTCAGAGCAAGTCTGACTTCAAAGAGCAATTCATGAAGATATCAGCTTTACTCTACATTTAGACAAGCTGAAAATGAAAACTTTTCAGTAAAAATATCATTAGTATTATAAAGTATGTAACAATACTAGAAATATTTTGATTTGCCTCTGATATACTAAGAGATATGATAGGCTATAAAGTCTACAGCAGCAGTTCTCATACTGCTTTGGGTTCTTCTTACAAGTATTAAAAACTCCAAAGAGTTCTTATTTATGTATATATTCTGTGGATATTTAATATATTTGAATTTAAAATTGAAAAACTTTTTTCAAAATTTTTTAAGAGAACAAAATAAAACAGAATAAAGCCAATCAAAACAAAACAGTGAAAGTGATACAGGACTTTAAAACAAGGTAATAGAAAATCAACAATGGCTGCCATAATGCCTCTTGTTATCTTTAATAGCTGTCCATATCATCAGATATAATAAAAATCAAACCAAACAAAACAGAATAAGACCAATCAAAACAAAACAATAAAATGATACAGGTTTTTAAAACAAAATAATAGGGAATTAACAATGGCTATCACTTTGCCTTTTTAGATGTTTCCTTTCCTTTCGCTTTCACAATATCTACTGTACATTTTGGATTCCACTAACTCCTTCAGTTTTTATATGTTCACCTATGTGAGTCCCAACCATTTCACCCATGAGCATGATTACAAGTTGCATCCATTTACCTACAACAGCCTCATGATTATCCTTCTTTATAGCTGAGTAGCTTTCCACTGTATAAAAAGGCATATCTTTCTTATCCATTCTGCCATTGATGGGCAAGCTGTTCCTGCTTTTTCTGGTTCCCTGCTACATGGAGCATTATTTTTTCTTCTTTGACTTTGATGTATCTTGTTTCTTGATCCACTCTGCCTGTGTTTCTATCTATTGGTGAATTGAGGCCATCTACAATAATGGTTACAGCCAACATGCTCTGGTTCATCTCTGCCATGATTTTTTCCTGCTGCTGGCTCCCTATTTTTTCTCTCCATTCAGCTGCCCACCCTGCTTGCTGATCCCACTTAGCTGCTGTTCCTGGGACCGTGGTCATTGTTATCTTTCTCTAGAATGTCCTTCGGTACTCTTTGTAGGGTTGGTTTGGTGATTATGAATTCCTTCAGTTGTTCTTTGCAATGGAAGTATCTTATTTCTCCATCAATTTTGAAAGATACTTTGGCAGGGTACATCACTCTGGGTTGTAAGTTGTTTCCTTTCAGGACTTGAATTACTTCATTCCAAGTTCTTCTTGACTTGATGGTTTGTGTTGAGAAGTCTGTCATGATTCTGATGGGTTTTCCTTTAGAGGTGATCTGTCTCTTTTCTCTAACAGCTTTTAATATTCTGTTCTTGTGTTGAGTTTCTGGGATCTTGATTACACGTCTGGGTATAGGTTTACTTTGGTTATGGCTCGGTGGAGTTCTGTCTGCTTCATTTACCTGTATGTCAGGCAGTGGGTTGCAAGGCAGGCCTCTCTATGGACACTTGTGGCTTCTTCAAAGCACGGCTGGCTGGCTTTCCTGGCTCGCTCTGGCTACTAGCCAGAGAAGCCTGATGGCAGCTGGAATCCTCCCAGGAGCTGGGCTTAAAACTGAGATTTAAAAAACTGCTTCTTGAGGTTTCCTCATATGTTTTCTTCTAGAAATTTTGTAGATACTAAGTTTCACATTTAGGATTGTGATCTATTTGAGCTAAAATTTACATAGTTAAAGATATGGATTAAAGGTTATTTCCCCTCTTTTTGGTATAGACATCTAATTGATATCCTACATTATTTGTTGAAAAGATTTCCCTTTCTCCTTGTACTTTTGTCAAAAATCAGTTGTTCATGTAAGTGTTGGTCTATTTCTAGATAACCTATTCTGCATTAATCTATATTGATATACTTTTAATTTTTAGACCATTATCACACTATCTTGATTACTACAGCTTATTATAGCAAGTCTTGAAATCAGAGATTGTCAGTTCTCTAAACTTGCTCTTCTTTTTCAAAGTTGTTTTGCCTATTCTAGGTCTTTCAAAATGAATTTCAGAGTCAGATTGTCAATTTCTAACCCCCTCCAAAATAATATTTTGACTTGCTCAGATTCTGTCAGATTTTGTCAGACCAATTTAGAAAGTACTGATAACTTACAATATCATATCTCCCAAAATATTGACACAGCATATCTAGTTTTCTAGATTTTTCTTTTGTTTTGCT
Organism: Dolichotis patagonum; assembly: GCA_004027295.1. NCBI lineage: Eukaryota > Metazoa > Chordata > Mammalia > Rodentia > Caviidae > Dolichotis > Dolichotis patagonum. The sequence goes on along the minus strand of PVJX010046030.1, from coordinate 9,574 downwards.
CAACAATATTTTGTGTGGCCCTAAAGCAAGGCCAGCAGATTGCTGTAGCTGCTGGTTTCAAGCAGGAGACTAAAGAGAATTCTTTCTGTGGTCTGTTGGCCATTTCAGAACTTTGGAAATGGAATGGTCAATTCATCAGAAAGAAATAGCAGGTGAGTATGGTGGACTTTAGGGGGCCTGCAGGGGAGAGACCCTGGTGCCTCGGGACCTGCACCATGCGGTTGACTCAGGGTGCCGGGAGAACAAGGAGCTCCTTCACTCTCTGGCGGGTAGCTATGAGTGTGGCAGACTTTCCGCCCGAAGGAGAGAGACCCTGGCGCATCGGGACCTGCACCGTCCACCTGCACCGTGCGGTTGACTCAGGGTGCTGGGAGAACAAGGAACTCCTCCCCTCTCTGGGGGGCAGCTATGGTCCTTCTGGCGTGCGGGCGCAGAATCAGACATTTCATGTCATCCTGTTCCTCGTCCCATCCCCCCCACCCCCACCCCACCCCGCCTAGCAAGTGGGAGCCAGTGAACTACACATCTTGTGAAAAGATTGGCTATGTTATTTAGTATGAGCTCCCCATATGCAAAGATATGGACAACCATTTGGAAGAAAACAAGAGACAACAAGACAGATAGTGAAGATCTCTGGTTATCTAGCTTTGAAATTTATACTTTCTTATGTCCCGTTCTGTTCTGTTTTGTTGTGTTTAATTTTACCCCCTTTTAAAATAAAATTTTAAAAAATTAAAAAAAAAAACAATATTTTGTAGTTTTCAGCATAAAGGCAACTTGTTAGAAGGGGCTACAGGAAAGATTGAAATTGCTTAGCTGGGCTGGGGATTTAGCTCTGTGGCATAAGCACCTGCTTGGTAAGTGCAAGGTCACGAGTTTGATCCCCAGTACCAAAAAAAAAGAAGAAAGAAAAAAGAAATTCCTTAGTTATCATAAAAAGTAGAGAGATATGATCCTCAAAAGTGAAGAAGCAGATTTTGAACAAACATAACATTATGGCATAACAATGCCATAATGAAGAACTATAGCTCACTGCCTTATGTTTATTTCTTTTCCACAAAGACAGGAAGAAAACATAAAACAAATACTACTTAAATACAGAATGTAGGCAAATTGAGCCAATCAAGGGTATGGCGTGAACAGACACCATGTATAATCCAATGCCTCAGTGTTTTGCTGCACCATTCATCTTAGCATACTTTGCATTTGGGTGCTATTCTTTAGCAATCCAAATATTAATAATGTGCTAGAAGAAAAAAACCCTAAACCACAACATCTTTTGCACTACACTGACATGTTTCCACCATTTACCAATTACATATGTGCACAAACCCACATTACTAAAGCAGGCTCTGTAGCAGTGTAAAGTGTAAAGAATTACTACCACATATGGGGATAGGGTAGCAGAACAGGTTAACTAATAATCATTTGTGATATAACTATATTCTAAGATTATAAATTTAACAATAAGAACACAAGCAGACCAGAAAAACCAAAAGTAAAATAAAATGCAGATCAATAAAAGAAAAACAAAACAATGAAGTTCAGAGGTACCCGTGACTCCTCTTCATTTTTTGTAAAAAAAAAATATATATATATATACACACACAGACACACATACACACACCCTGCTGTCAGAATTACTGTAAGTCATATATGGACACTGGAGACAAGCAGAAACTTGAACTCTGAATTTTAGATGTGAGCAATCCGGAAAGCAGAAATATGAAGTAATAAATGCAACTCTATATTACTTTAAATGAAATTCTTTCTTCCTAGTAAATTCAAATACTTTGAATAAATAATAACTTTGAAATACTAAATGACTAAGTAATACCCAAAACATTTATATTTTGCACTTGCTCCGAGTTCAGAAGTTGTGTTAGCCAGTTTCCCTATCACTATAACAAAATACCTAAGATAGCCACCTTACAAAAGGCTCTTTGAAGTTCATAGCTTTGAATGCTTCAGGTGATTTGTACTGTTGCTCTAACCTACAACATGGCAGAACATCATAGGGGTCACGTGGCAGAGAAAAATCATTCACTTTACAAACAGGAAGAAAAGAAAGGAAGAAAAGAGGACAGTCCCACCATCCCCTTCTAGGTCATTCCTTGGTGATCTAGGTCCTTCCCACTAAGCTGTACAGTACCTCTTCAGGTACTGGCCATCCCCTAGGAGACCCACCCTGGGAACCAAATCTTAACACACGGGGCTTTCAGAGACCATACTAGATCCATACTAGAGCAGACGTGTATTAAAGACTGTCATGTTTGTTATCTCATTGACATTCTCAACAATCTTGTGTGGTGTGCTTAGCTGTTTAGAACAGTTCTGACTGCCTTAACAAATACTACAAGCAAGGTGACTGATAAACAACAGGAAGATGGAAGTCCACGATTAAGGCTCCAGCAGATTTGATGTCTGGTGAAGACCCTTTCCTGCTTCATAAATGGTGTTTTTTGCGCTACCCTTACATAGCTCTCTGGGGCTTCTTCTATGTGGTCATTAAGTCCACTCCTGAGGGCTGTACTCTCATGATTCCGAAAAGCTCTGCCTCCTACCATCACCACATTGCAATGTTAGGGTTTCAACATGTGAATTTGTGGGGGGGCACAAACGTTCAGACTGCAGCAATAGCTCACCTTACCTTAAGTGATGAGGATGCTAAAATGTGACAGAGAATTGAGTAAATTATGTATTACTAACAGATTATTTAAAAATAAGAGAGCCAGATATGGTAACACGCACCTATAATCATAGCATTCTGAGAGACTGAGACAAGAAGAATTCAAGCCCGGTCTGGGCAACTTAGAAACTCAGTGAGAACTTGTCTCAGAATAAAAATTTGAAAAGGGATGGAGATGCAGCTCAGTGTGAAGGCGCTGGGTTCAATCCAGAGTGCTGAAGGGTAGGAAGAGGAGGGGAGGGCAAGGGAGGAGGGAGAGGGGGAGAAGACTTCAAAAGAGTTGAACATGACAGTAAAATATAAATGAAAAAAACCACAGTAAAAAGCCATTCACTCACTGAACCAAAACCCTTTACCCATGACTACCAGGTGCCTTGATGAAGAAATATTACCCTCCACAATCTAGAAAAGCATTGACAAACTAGCCCCTAGGCAAAATCTAGCTGAAAGCCTGTTTTTGAAAATAAAGTTTTACTGGAACCCAGCCACATTCGTTCATTTACATATTGTCTCTAGCTGCTTTCATGCTATGACAGCAGAGCAGAGTAGTTGTGACAGAGAGCATATGGCGTAACAGCCTACAGTTTTACCATCCTGCCCTTTAGACAACTCGCTGGTCCCTCACCCAGCCAGGACTGCTCCCTAAGCCCTGCTCCTCTGAGGGAGGTGGGACTAGGCAAATAAACTGAACGCCCTGGGCTGTGCTAGGTCTCCTACTTGATGAAGAGTTTGAACAGAGCGCATTTTCCTGAAGAGTAAATGTTCAGACCCTCTTACTGCTTTCTTCGTCATGGAATCAAACTTATTAGAGCAATAAATAACACCCTACTTTTATGACTCTTCTGGGTATACATTTTTAGTTTTATTAAAGTATGCCCATTCCTATTTGATTAGACAGAAACTATTCCCATTAAGATAAGCAGATAAGGGATTCCTGTGAATTCTTGATGCTCTTTCAAGCATCAGACCGCTGTTTTTGCTTTAAAGTGGGACTGCACAAGAGTGACTTAAAGTGATCTTTCTTCCTAAACACTGCTTATGGATCCAAAAAACTGCCTCAACTAAAAGGTCTCAAATTCTAAGGCATCATTTCATGTGTGGTATGAAAAAATATTTGTGAGGTCCATCTCTGAGTTTATAATCATTTATGAGGATCAGAAGGCTTTTTGTGCTGAATGCCTGCTCAGAAATAATTATAATCAATACATATCATCCTGACAAGCTGCATAGACTTTAAATAAATGAAATGTCTGGGACAAATTATGGAGTTCCTTCCTAGCAAACACGTAAAACTAAATGATTTCAAACAATTCTAAACTAAAAGGGACAATGCAAAAATTGATACCCCCTTGAAAAATATCCCAGGGTCATTAATCTGCCTGATTTTCTTCTAAGTATAGAATATTCAAAACGAAAATAACGAAAACCCATCCCTACTAATAAGGGAAGGCAAGAAGAAAGAAATGTCTAAACTCTACCAATTTACTAAAACTCAATTTTTGATGACAAATCACAGAATGTAACTGTCATTCATATACTTTAAAATACTCTTGGTATTTCCTAACTACACGGAAGAATGGCAGCACCACTTGAAATGAGTGTTCACCAGAACATTTCCTTTAAACTTCTAAGGGGAGAACGTCAGTAAAATAATCATTGTGACAGTTTGGATCTCGAATTCCCCAAAGGCTCCTGTGTTGAAAGCTTGTTACCCAGCTGGTGGCACCGTAGGGAGGTGGTAGAATCCTGAAGACATGGGACCTAGTTGGAAGAGGAGGGTCATGGGGTTTGCATATATAATTTTCTCCCTCCCTCTATCCCTCCATTCCTCCCTCTCTTTCTCTTATTGGTGTTGTCTAACCAAAAATCAGTATTTAGGTGCCCTGAACAGTACTGCTTCCCAAAATAAAACGTTGCCTATTTAGGGGACTCAGTGGTAGCTGTTTTTAGGCAGCACAGAACATGTGGGGCTCAGGATACTGAGTGAAAAGCTCTAGTTCAAGGTCCTGTTTTGTGGGGAACAACTGGATGACACTCCTTTGAAGAAGAGTGATTGTCTCCATTTTGGATACATTGGGCCCCGTCTCCAAGTACTGATATGTACAGAGCTGGCTGAGCCATTTCTTTGTCCCTCCAATTGGCTGTAAGCAATGCAGACTGGGCTGGCTGAGGAGCTGATGTGTAATCTTTGAAGCAAGGTGGCAGGACAGTCACTGTTTCCCTGCCCAGTGACTCCCAAAAAACATGGTTAAACTGGGTGGGATGAAGGGCCTCCACTCCGCTCTGTAGGCTGGGATCAAGGCCCAAGAAATGAGGCTATGACTTCCAGGGCAGAGAAGATTGTACATTAGAGCTGAAGCACCAACCCCAAAATATTAGGTATGTCAGCTGGGTTAGGTAGATTACTCTCTGCATTTCCTTCTCTCTGTGTATCACAGAGGTGATAGGCCTCCCACCTAGCCCAGCTCATGGCACTCACCTATTTCTTGCCACTCATCCCCCAGCCACTCTCCTCATGGAGAATTAATAAAACCCAGGTTGGGCCCTTTGTTCCAGTGAACCTTCACCCTGGCTGGACTTAGGACCCTGGGCTCTCCATAACTATAAATATGTCTTAGTGTCTTTATTCTCACCTTGGGTTTCAGAAGTGACAGACTGGAATTAATGTGCTAGAATTCTAGTAACTTTCTTTTGGGACTATGGATGCTAACTTCCTGGACCAAGACAAGGCCCAGGAAGGGCTATACCCTTTCTTTCACCCATGGGGTCACGGTAAACTCCTACTTACTACCATACTGCACATGAAGAAGAATGTTCTGGTTTCCATTTGTTTATCACACCATTAGGCTTTAGATCCAAGGGTGACAGTGAATCCATAGGTTATGGCCAATACGCAGTGGTATTCTGTTTGGTCAGTGCAGTGTTTTCAAAATTATTTATCATTGCCATCACTTAAAAGGCAGATATTTTTCACATTTAAAAAATAAAAATGTTGAGCTTCTGCATTGCTTATAATAACACCTGCATATCTGGCAATGCTAGGCCTGCACTTTCACGTGGAAAACAATTCTGTAGCTGTACAGCAGCTGCTGCCTCTAACTGAAGCACGTAACTTGTGAGTTTACCACAGTTCTCAACGTGTCTTACTATTATGACATCAAGTCACAGCATACCTGTCCAGCACTTCCCCGGCTCTGGCAGTATTTGCATTTGCTAACCTAAGGTTGAATGAAAGCAGCTGACTCTAGGTAATCTCTTTACCAGTGTCAGGCTAAGAAGGCTGCTCCTATACTGACCAGATAATCTCCCTATTCACGGGTCCTCAGATGTTGTCCTCCACATCAGGGACCTGTTTGGGCATCATTTGGTAACCAGAGAACATTTACTACCACTCTCTGCCTGCCCTAGGCTCTTAAAAATGTCTTTATAGCCTGACTCTAACTCCTGATTTCTGCCTCTGCTTGGCAGAATGGGCTGTGCTTTGTACCAAGAGTGCCTGAATGATCACAGAGCCACAGTAGCTTCAGAAAGGTGACTGCCTCACAACCTGCCATATATGACCTATTTTAGTTTTTCAGCATCAGTTTACTTCCATATACTCTCTAGATTCTGTTTCCATGGAGGGAACTAAATTTCAGCAAGTATGCCATCAGGATGAATAGGTTCATCATGCCATATAAAATGATGCCAAAAAGATTTACTGAAGAAAACAGAAGCCCAAGCACTTAAGTCAGTGATGGAGCACTGCTGCTGGTCTAGCCTGCATGAGGGCTCAACCATGCATAGTTTAGTGTCACTCTAGAAATGTTTTGACTATAAGCAATATAATCATTTCTTATCTAACAAATAAAAGTCATTGACTTTTTGTGCAAGGTTGTTTGCCATTTCTACTGCCAGAAGGAAATAATTGCTATTTAATCTTCTAGTTCAGTGGGATCCATTAATTTTCCTGCATATTTCTCTATGACACTGCTAACAAGGTTCCTAACTCTGAGGTTTTCATTTCATTACATTCTATATAAAACTGGCTCTTTTAAGACTAATAGAAACACACATTTTTACAAGTAAATTTCTTTGTTCAGCCAAAATACTATATTCTTAGTTCCCAAGTATTTCTTGTTCAGACAATAAACATTTTAAGTGGATAAACTGGAACCTTTTCTTTAGGTCTCTCATTGTATATAGCTTCCTAGGAACAGGATGGGTTGTTAGGTTCAGTAATTCTCAGAACATAAAGATAGGCACACATATAAGTCAGTTTCCACTCTAATGAAATTAAGATCCGCTGATTACCATGACCTAAGGTTATGATACAACTTCGTGAATTTAGATCTTATACCCTCAATAAGTGCTCTGTATTATTTCTGGTGTGCTGATAATTCTTTCTGGTGTGTGTGACTTTGTTTTGATGTTTTGAGTTGTGAATAAGTTTCTCCTTTTGCTATCCTTGTTATATTATTTTTTCATGAACTGAAGATTCAGAAAGACACTAATGTTGCAATTCAGACATTTCATCTACAAGAGAAAAATCACTTCATATGTTGGGGTAGAGAAAAATCTTTACTTTTAGCAAATAGGTTCTACTTTTATCTGATTGGCAAGGGAAAAGTTGGAACATAATATAAAGTTTAAAATTCTTCAAATAGAAAGTATAGGAATTTGAGATGGAAGAGAAAAAAATTAGATTATGAGCTAGCATGTACTTTTTGTTCTTTGATATTTGGGAATAAGAAAAGGCAGTATCAGTATGAAACAGAAAGATCACCCAAATAGGTAAGGCACACACACACAAAATCAAAACATAGAAACTTTAACTGTAAATTGTGAATTAGAATAGTGACATGAATGATATGCCCACATATACTAACTGAATTTGGATTTAAATGACCTAGAGAAGAGTTTCAACTGACATATACAGGGTCATTAAGAATGTGCTCTAGCCGGGTGTGGTGGCACATGCATGTAATCCAGCACTCAGGAGGCTGAGGCAGGAGGATTGTTGTGACTTCAAGACCAGCCTGAACTGCATAGTAAGACCTTGTCTCAAAAAAAAAAAATTACCTAAAGGGCTTCTTGGGGTACTGTTTGCTATTCTAAAAGAGCCCAATTATTGCTGATACCAAATTAATTCATGCTTTGTAATCACAGATCTATTATGTACATTTTCTGAACTACCACAGCATGGAGAAATGTGGAAATTGTTGACCTCCATTCTCACTTGGACTTCACAACCAATGAGTTCACAATGGAAAATCAGTCAACTGGAAACTAAAGTTTAACGAAATAGAAAAATCCTGTGTTGTATATAGGTAAAAAGAAGGTAAATTTTTCTGTTATAAGGAAAATATTTTTTAAATTTCCCAAATTTTATTCTATTATTGTAGTCTTTGCTCTACCAAACCATATTTCCTATCACCAGCAAGATCACTGTCTAACGTTATTTACGGACTATCATACTATGGAGAGAAACTTGCTGAAGGATTTGGTCTTCTCTGTAGACAGTTATAAATACCATCAATTCTTGGAGTATCATCAGGGCAGAACTTTTTCTTACATTAGACTGAAATTTAAAAACCCAAGGTTGAAATATAACTGTGGGCAAACAGCCAACTCCTAAATCACAACCAAAATCCTGTGACAAAGCTGGGTATCTGATTTAGGCTTCCTTTTCAGAACCTGCTCCCTCTCTGATTCAGTTTCACTCTCACTAACCACAGTCTAGGCCCTTTGAGTCTACTTCTCTGCCTTTACAGATCTCTCCCCAAAACACGTACTCCCAAGCTCATAATCCACCTGCATCCACTTTTAAAGAACACTACATATACACTAATCTGACTGGAATCTGACTCTCTTGGGCAAGCCCAATTTTGAAAGTGCCTGGGTTCAATTAGGGCAAAGAAAATAAAAGGTCCCTCAGCAAGCCTGGTTAATACACAACCATGCTTAAAGACATAATGCATATTTGACATTTGCTATGAGTATTTCATCTTAATAAGATTATTAATAAAAACTATTTCCCCCAGTGTTTAACTTGCTTATGCTACTAAATTTTACCTTATACCAAAAAACTCATTTTCAAGTGACTTTAAAGATAGTTATAGTTTTGAGGCAACACAAAAACTCAATATATCACAATAAATATTTCCAGTAGAATTTACATTCCAAACAAAATGCTGACAAGTTGTATAAACACTACGTTAAATAATTATTTTTAATTTATGCTCTCATACTGATAACTATATATTTTTACCTTGAGAAGATACGTGGGAATATTACTGAAATCCACTGGCAACTTCAAAAGGAAACGAGCTGAAAATTCACCAGTCTGTAGAAAAAAAGGTATAATAAGATAAAAATAAAAAATAAATTGAGAAGTGACAATTACAGCTAAGGCCACAAGTTCAAACTGTTCAAAATGCAAGCATCTTCAATTTGAGTTTCCTAACATCAAGCAAGAAAAGAAGGATGAGAAAGTAGAGGTAGATCAAAAAGAATTCTCAAATTTTCAGTTACTAAAAAGGATAATTTGAATTTTTAAATCTAAATTTTAAATGTGCAGTACAATTACAATACAACAGCATTACTTTTTGTTTCTTACAAGTATAAAAAGAATAAGTGAATGTCTATTATATTTCTAAATTCAAGGAATAGTAATAGACTAGTTCTTTTTTTTGTTTGTTTGTTTTTTTAATTTAAAAGAGAATAAAACAAAAGGGGGCAGTACAGAGCAGATCAGAAGAGGACAACATAGGCAACACAGTACTTTACATTAAGTCAACTGGACATCAACAGTATCTAACGCCATATCTCTTACTCTGCTATAGTTGAGCATAGTTTCAAATACAATAATATCAAACATAACACAATAGTATAAAGCCATGCATA
>PVJX010046029.1:0-12472 GCA_004027295.1 Dolichotis patagonum | reverse complement strand
ATTTGCCATTCATATTTCTTCATCTGAGAACTGTTTATTCATTTCAGATGCCCATTTTTGGATTGGGTCTTTGAATTTTGAGGGTCTGATTTTTGAAAATTCTTTATAAGTTCTAGACAGAAGTCCTTTGTCTGAGGCGCTGTCCATTAAGATTTTTTCCCAATTTGTGGGTTTTCTTTTCACTCCACTGGAAATCTCTTTTGATGTGCAGAAATTCTTTAATAAGGTGTGGTCCCAATTATTGATTCTGGGAAGTATGTCCCGTGTAGTTTGATTCTTGCACATGATTTCTCTTCCTACCCATATATCTTTGAGATTTTTACCCACTTTGTCTTCCAGCAGATTTAGTGTTACTGTTTTAATATTTAGATCTTTGATCCATTTAGATTTTAGTTTAGTGTATGGTGATAGGCATGGGTCTAGTTTTAGACTTCTGCATATGAATAGACAATTTTTCCAGCACAATTTGTTAAAGAGACTGTCATTCTTCCAGCGAGCATGTTTGGCCCCTTTATCAAAGATAAGGTGGTTGAGTGAGTTTGTGGTTGTGGTTGTATCTTCCAATCTATTCCACTTGTCCTCAGGTCTGTTTTTATTCCAGTACCATGTTGATTTTTTTACTGTAGCTTTGTAGTATAATTTCAAGTTGGGTATTGTGATTCCTCCTGTCTTGCCTTTGTTGCTTAGAATTGCCTTTGCTATTCTAGGTCTCTTCTGGTTCCAGATGAACTTTAGGAGTGATTTCTCTACATCTTTGAGGTATGTTAATGGTATTTTGATTGGCAATGCATTGAATCTGTATAGTAATTTTGGGACAATGGCCCTTTTCACAATGTTTGTTTTTCCTATCCATGAGCAGGGGATGTCTTTCCATTTTCTGAGGTTCTCCTTTTTCAGGGTATTATAATTTTCTCTGTATAGGTCTTTTACTTCTCTCATGAGATTAATTCCTAAGTATTTCATTTTTTTGGACGCTAGTGTGAATGGTGTGGCTTCTCTTATTTCTCTCTCAGGAATTTTGTTGTTAGTGTATAGAAATGCTATCAATTTTTGAGTATTGACTTTGTAACCAGCTACCTTGCTGAATATATTTATTATATCTAGGAGTCTTTCAATAGAGTTTTGGAGGTCTTCTATGTAAAGTATCATGTCATCTGCAAATAATGATTTAACTTCCTCTTTTCCTATCTTTATTCCTTTTATTTCTCTCTCCTATGTTATTGCTCTGGCTAATATTTCCAGTAGTATGTTGAATAGGAGTGGTGATAATGGATATCCTTGTTTTGTGCCTGATTTTAAGGTAAAGACTTCCAGTTTTTGACCTTTTAATATGATGCTGGCTGTTGGTTTGTCATAGATGGCCTTTATCATATTGAGGTAAATACCTTTATATTCCAATTCTCTGTAAGGTTCTTATCATGAATGAGTGTTGGAACTCATCAAAAGTTTTTTCTGCATCTATAGAGATGATCATGTGGTTCTTCCTTTGGGCTCTATTGATATGGTGGATTACATTTTTTGTTTTGCATTATGTTGAACCATCCTAGCATTCCTGGGATGAATCCCACTTGGTCATGATGTATAACCTTCTTGATGATTTGCTGCATCCTGTTTGACAATATTTTATTGAGAAATTTTGCATCTATGTTCATTATGGAGTATGGCCTCTAGTTCTCTCTTTTAGTTGAGTCTTTCTCTGGTTTTGGTACTAGAGTGACATTTGCTTCCAGGAATGACTTAGGAAGAATTGCTTCCCTTTCAATTTCATTGAAGAGTTTCAGGAGTGCTGGAATTAAGTCTTCTTTGTATTTCTTGTAGAATTCTGCAGTGATTACATCTGGGCCTGGACTCTTCTTTGTAGGCAAGGACTTAATTACATTTTCAATTTCAGTAATAGAAATTGGGTTGTTCAGCATTTTTACATCTTCCTTATCCAACTTCAGTGGTTCATATGTATCTAGGAATCTGTCTATTTCTTCTATGTTATCGAACCTATCAGAGTAGAGGTTTTTGAAATAGGTGTTGATGATCTTCTGTATTTCCATTGAGTCTGTAGTAATTTCACCTTTTTACAAGAATTTTTTTCTTTGCTTTTCTCCATAGCTTCCCCTAGTTGCATCTTTATTTCATTTGATATCATTTCATACATTTCAGGTGTATGGCTTCATTTTTCTTCTATGTACATGGCTCCTAAGCTTTCTTGGGGTGGGCTGGAGTTTTGAGCCTGCCTTTTGGTCTTTCCTTTGGCATTTTTTAATATTTCCTTTCTTTGAGCAGTGTTCCAAAGCTTCCTCTGGATGTGTGGCAAGTTACCTCCTGCACCCTCAGTTCCTTGAGCAGTGCTGGCTCGCCCAGAGGCTCTTGGCTCCCTAAATTGAAAGGTGGAAGCTGGGCCTCGTGAACTGGGGCCTGCAAAATCTCAGGTCGCAGTCCAGTGTCCAAGGGGGTGGGTATGATCTCAACCACCAGGAGTGTTGGTTTTAAGCTCTCCCTAGGCCAGCCCACACCAGGCCATTGGAATCCCAGCTCAGCCTCTGCCTCCTGAACTGAGAGAAGGCTGCTGAGCGTGTTGCACTAAGGTAGTGGAGCTTCCAGGACTCAGTCCAGTGTACCCCATAGCTAGCCAGAAGCTCAATTGCCCAGAGCCCAGGTCGCCAGCTCTCCACAAGCCCACCTTGGGGTGTCCGCACTCACCTTGCAGGTCCTAACTCCTGTCTGCAAACTCTTGGCTCCCTAAATTGTAAGGCGGATGCTTGGCCTGGGGAACTGGAGCCCGGGGAAACTCAGGCCACAGTCCTTTGTCCTAGAGAGCGGGAAAGATCTCCCAGGTGGTTAGTCCCCCAGCTCGACCTCTGCCTCTCGAACTTGCATTTTGCTTTTATCCTTGTCATTTTCTATTATATATTCTTTATTTTTTTTAATTTTCTGTGTTTATGCTTTTAGATTTTTTAATTTTTATATAGATTTATCCCTCGGGTCAAGGATTTCCCAGGAGATGTCTGTTTCCCAGAGTGCAGTATAAATGTCAGTGATTCTTGGTTTCTATGTCTACCCCAAGAGATCTTCTTCCCAATGTATAAAGAATATGGAGTTGCTATATATTCAAGTCAAGGCCCATTCTTTTGGTACTGGACTATAGTGAAGGTTATGACCCCCACAGTCACAGTGTTGTCATACAGGTGAGAAAAACGTTATAAGAGGTGACATCTTGGCAAAAGTAGTACAGTTTACAATAACAATAAGCTGAACTCCAGCCTGGCTATTGACAAACTCAGGTAACTATTATCCTGATATCTTTAACTAGGAGCAAGTTCTACTGTTATATAATATAACCAAACTTATAACAGGAGCTCACATGCAACATTTCCCCCTGTAGTAACATGATTTTACCCTGTTATTGTTGGGGGGGTTAAAAGGGATAGGGGGTAGAATGGAGTGGTGCATGAGGTTAAATATAACAGGAGCAAGGTTGGAGGGCATAAGCCAATCATCCAAGTTTTGAGTAATTGTAGGACACAAAAGGGAAGGATTGGAAGAGAAAGCCTAGGAGTACTGAAGTGAACCAGATAGAGAAGAAACAATGTTTACTCACATTGAATTATCATAAAGTTAAGTGAGATAGTTGATTAAGGAAAGGGGAACAGTGAGTAGAATGAAACAAAAGGAAAATTTGGAGATCTAAATTGTAAATGAGGGAGAAAAGAAAATGGAAAAGAAAAAGAAAAGAAAAAGGAGGAAAAATGAAAAAGAACCAAAATCAAAAGTAACAACACATGGAAAAAACAACACATGTACAGAAAAAAAAACAGGTTAAAACAGTACAGAGAGAAAAAGAGTCAAAAAAGTGAAAAAACAAAACCAAAGCAACAAGGATCAAAAGAAAAAAACAAAACAATGAATAAAAACAAACAAAAAATACTAACCCAGCTGATCATCAAGAAGAAAACCAAAAAGACAGAATAAAAGCAGTCAGTTTCTTCTAGTATCTACAGTTCTGTGCTAGGTCCAAATCTGATTCCAGAATGTGTACTTTTGCCCAGATTGCAGGTGAATTTGTGTTGAGTTTGGGTCTGATCTTTGTTTCTAGATTTGGGGGATGGGATTAGTTTTCAGTGGCTGGAGTTTTCTCCAGCCATTTAAAAGTGTGGAAAAAATGAAAGATCAAGAAGTTTAAAAATTAAATACATAAAAGTGGGCAGGCCTGCCCACCTGCCTCTATTCTGTGTGTCTTTGTCCCCAAGCACAAGGCTGGTTCACCTAACTTACCACCTTCTGGCTAGTATTGTTACTATTGTTTCAGATTTCTCCAAAACTCTCATCTTGCCTGTGCATCATGTGTGCTCTAGCCAGGGTCCTACTGTGTCACTGGAGTTCCTACTGGTCTTGTGTCCCTGAACACATCAATGGATCCCATCAATAGAAGAAGTGGGAGCTGGTCTCAGACTTGCTTCTCACCAGTTGCAGCTCCAAGTCAATGGTAGGAGATGGAGCTGATCTCCGGCTTGCTCCTTGACAGTTTCCACAGACCCGGGTTAATCAATACATGGGTTAAAGATAAGATTAGAAAAAAAGAGATAAGATTAGAAATAGTTAAAAAGATAAGTAATTAAACAAAAGATGTATTGGAAGACTATATTGCATAAACAACAGAAAGATGGAAAATATTATAGAGAGATTAAGAGAAAGAATTGAATGGGAACGTCTAACAAGGATTAGGAGTCTCAGAAAGAGAAAATAGAAAATCAATAGTGAAAGAATAATGGCAAAGGTATCCATGCTGATAATGCTGGCCTAAGTTAATTAAATCAACTTTCTTACTGAAAACAAAATTCTAAAATGTATTTTTAAAACACCATGCACACTGTATTGTCTATCTTTGTATATGTGTATGTGTTTTGTGTATCCACATAAAAATATGAAAATCTGAAAATATATAGTTGGGAAGCTGATAGGCTATTTTTTGGTAGATAGAGGATGGGAGTGAAGGGTAAATCAACACCTAAATGTAGAGAAATAAGGAGGGTATCAGAACATCAAAGAAGCTTTTGCTCTGTTATGGTTTTGCACACAAATCTGGCCTTTATTTCAATTATGAAAGGAATAGAAATTAAGTCTCAGTACCATCAAGGTAAAGAAAAATAAAAACTAAATTCCCAGCCAGGTGTATGATGCACTCCTAAAATGCCAGCACTGTTGGAGGCTGAGACATGAGGATCACAAGTTCAAGTCAAGCCTGAATGACTTAGAAAGACACTGTTTCAAATTTTCTAAAAGGGGGGGATTGAACATGCTGAATAAAGGAGGATTCACTTTGCAGATTCTCAGAAAATATCAACTAAAAACACAGGTAATTGGAAGAAAGAGAGGAGCATACATCCCGATACCAAAATTGATCTAAAATAAGAGACTAGTACAACAAACAAAACATAAGCATGGGACTTTATAAAATGATAAACCAACCCACAGGGCTGCCCTAGTGTTGCAGGCAGCTGAGTTAGTCAAAAATATTATAGGCAGTGAGATAGGGCTAGGTCCTCAAAGGAGCCAGTGCAAACACCTGGCAACTGTGGGAGAGACAGACACCTCCTGGTGTGGGCCAGGCCTCAAGACAAAGGATCAAACAAATTCATCTACATGCTGGGGACTGATACTCTAATTAGTTCCCTCTCACCCTGGAGTCACTATCCCATCTCCCTAGGGAAAAGGTCACAGCTCCAAGAATGCCACTTGCTACATGACTTGCTTTCCCATTTGTCCCTAATGTAATCAATTTTACCTGAACTATTGATCTTATTGGCTAACTATAGTTATGACCATCTGCTTTGTGAGTTCCCAGTCTTCCCCCACCTTGAACCCATGGTTTTACTCTATAAAAGTCTCTGGAAAAGACAGAGTCCTGGGCAACTTGCTCGGGACCCCCTTCTGTCTCTCTTCAGACAGAAGCTTTCTTTCTCTCAATAAATATATTCTGCTCTTCACCTCCATTGTTCCTAAAATTTATTCCTTGATTTTAGAGAACACCAGCTGATACTGGACATAGTAGGTTGGGAGCTTCATTCCCCGATATCACTAGGGTTTCAAACCAGTGGGATCTGGATCAGATCAGGAACTATCATTTCTAGGAAGCTCCCCTCCCAAAAGTAGAGATGGCAAAGTTGTGGGAAACTCAATCCACATAGAACAGACCTACAATATAAAGCCACTCACCTCTTTTAATTTTCTATGAACAGAGGATACTGAAGC
Organism: Dolichotis patagonum; assembly: GCA_004027295.1. Taxonomy (NCBI): domain Eukaryota; kingdom Metazoa; phylum Chordata; class Mammalia; order Rodentia; family Caviidae; genus Dolichotis; species Dolichotis patagonum. The sequence goes on along the minus strand of PVJX010046029.1, from coordinate 6,229 downwards.
CTAGCAACAAATTCCACTGCACATAGAGGTGTAAGTCACTGCTCCACTGGCAGTGGGCCACCAGTTTTCTTCTTCTTCTTCTTCTTCTTCTTCTTCTTCTTCTTCTTCTTCTTCTGCTTCTGCTTCTGCTTCTTCTTTTCTTCTTCTTCTTCTTCTTTTCTTCTTCTTCTTCTTCTTCTTCTTCTTCTTCTTCTTCTTCTTCTTCTTCTTTCTTCTTTTCTTCTCCTCCTCCTCCTGCTCTTCTTCTTCTTCTTCTTTTCTTCTCCTCCACCTCCTGCTCTTCTTCTTTTCTTCTCCTCTCCCTCCTGCTCTTCTTCTTCTCCTCCCCCTCCTTTCCTCCTGCTCCTTCTGCTCCTCCTCTTCTTCCTCTTCTGCTTCTGCCTCTTCTCATTTCTCTGCTTCTTCTCCTTCTCCTTATGATTCTTATTTTTTTCTTTTTTCTCTGTTGAGCACCATGAACTCCCTAATGTAACCTCTAGTAAGAACAAGGTCAGGGACTGGCCATATCATTGAGGATTGCTGACTAAACAACACAACTCCTCCTACTCTACCAACAGAACAAGAAAGGGACTTGGAATGTTCCATGGCATCCAGGCCAAGTACTTCCCTGCCCTTCAACCACTGACCTGCATAACAAACACCCTTGTGTCACAAGGGCAGCATCTCACTCTGATCTGTGAACTGCAGTACTGGGACGAGATGGAGAAACAAGCACTTCTCCACCCTATGACAAACAGAGCAAACATCCTTGGGCTGGGATACCAGCACTCCCTCTAACCGGTGACAACCAGCATGAGACAGAATTTTGAACACTAGTTCAAGCCAAGGAGGGCATATTAAGATAAAAGTCAGTAGTGTGGAACAGAGCAGGCTATAAAAGGACCAGGAAGAGCTAACTGTACACAACACTGGGACCAGCCTTAGGCTGTCTCTGTTGGAGGGTGCTACAGAAACAGGGACAGCGATGCAAACAGGGTAAGTAGTAGGGGATGGGCAATCCATAAAGCTACCAAAGACTGGGGCTGGGGATTTAGCTCAGCGGCATAAGCGCCTGCCTTGCAAGCAGGCAGTCATGAGTTCGATCCCTGGTACCGATTAAAAAAAAAAAAAGCTACCAAAGACTGGCCACAGACCCACATCTTGAGGCCAAAATCACCTCAAATCCAATCCAACACTAATTTTATTGCAGAAATGATTGGACTCTGATTTTGATACTACCACAGAATATTGGACTACAGAGTTTTCTTTTTCCTTTCTTTGTGTGTCTTGTTTCACTTTTACTGTATGGTTGGGTTTTTGTGGCTGTTGTTATTGTTGTTCATTTGGGGTTTTTTTCTTTCTCTTTTACTGTTCTACATATATTTTTGTTCTATTCTATTCAACTTCTTTCTCTCTCCTCCACTGTCTGTCTTGATCTTAGGGTGTCTTCATGTGAATGAACACTGTCCTGAACCTTTGTGATTCACTTCAATAATCTTTGGTTTCTCCTTCATCTTTTTTCTCCTGTTCTCTTTTACAGCTTCCCACAGCTTGCATGATCATTCTTTGTCCTTTAACCTTTCTTGGACTATATTTCTCTTCATACCCCCCTTTGTTTTGTCCCCTATACCACTTAAATTTCCCCACTACAGAGTATAATCACACTACTAGGGGAAAACTCATTGCATACAAGTTCCTGATTTATGTTGAGTTTTGTTATATAACTGTAGATCCTGCCACTATGGTTAAAGATACCAAATCAAGAGTTACAACAGTCAGTTTCTAGGCCACGTGTGTTGCTATTATTGCTAGCAGTACTACTTTAACCAAGATGTCATACTTGCTTTAATCAGTTATACTTCCTTCTAAAATCCTGTTACTGGACCCTGGACCTCCACCTCAGAAGGTGGCCACTTCCACACCTGTCCTTCTATTCTTCAGACCTTGGGCAACCACCTCAGAGGGTGGTCACTACCATGCCTGCCATCCCACCCTTTGGACACCAGACCTCCACCTCAAGGGCAGCTGCTTCTGTGCCTGTCCTCCCACCCTTCAGAATCTGGACCACAACCTCAGAGGGTGGCTGCTTGTGTGTCTGCCCTCACACACTTCAGACCCTGGACTTCAACCTCAGAGGGCAGCCACTTCTGTGCCCGCCTTCCTACCCTTGGGGACCTCCCCACCTCCTGGATCTAGTATTGCTGTTGATCTTTCGATACCCCTCCTCCTCCCAGAACCTTGCACTGCAGTGGATTAACCTTGCTAGGTTGACAAGAGACTCAGTAACCCCTCATCCAAATAGACCTCAGCAGGCTTCTGTCAGTGTGGTGAGTTTGCCCCTAAAATAGAGGCATTCAGTGGGTAAATAAGAGCAGTAGCAAAGTTCCTTCCAGCTGTAGGACATTAGCAAGACTGGAAAGAGTGTGGGTGAGTCCTTCCTCCATCCAGAGAATATCAAGTGGATTGAGGAGAGACAATAATGCCTCGCCCAACCTGGAGAAAATTAAAAGGGCTTATGAGACACTTTGTGACACAGAGGTGTCCCAACCAAGACAAACACTTTGGACAGGGATATCTGATGGCCTGGAACAATCTGAAGTCATAGTAACAGCAGGAACTAAGGATTGGAATGCATCAATACTCCTAGGATAGTCAGCCTAGGAAGAATATATGACTCACCCAACAAGCTCTAAAGTAAGAATTCAGGTGACTGGCCCTCTTCTTCATTGTAATACCCAGCAATTGGACAAACATCAACCACACAGTAGGACACTAACATAAGCAGTACTGATAGTTTAAACTAGTGAGACTGAAAGGCCACATATTAACCCAAAAGTTGAAAATGGCAAAAAGCAAGAGCAAAATGCAATCTCAAACATCTAGTCCATCAGGAGCAAGTACAGTAAACAAATGAAATAGAATACTTTAAAAGTCTTAGATCTGAAATCTCTGAAAAGATAGCAAGTGAAATAAAGAAACAAAGCCATCAGGCTATAGAGGAAATCAAATTAAAAATAGTTTCTCACATAAAGACATAAATGACAACCTTAATAAAGTAGTTGTTCAGCATAACTAGAGAAGACATAGATTAAAAAAGTAAGTACTGGCCAGGGATTTAGCTCAGAGGCTTAAGCACCTGCCTGGCAGGCGTGAGGTCATGAGTTCAATCCCTGGTACCAAAACAAAAGTACTGGAGCATGGGAAACAGATTAAAACCTTGACTGAAAAATACAGAAAACAAGTAGAAAGCATGAAACAAATTCAATGAGGCAGCCAAGAAGTTAAAAATTCTACTGGAAGCTGGCAGAACTGTTTAAATGAAGCTGAGTATAGAATTTAAGACCTTGTGGGCAGGATGGCATCTAGTGATCATGAAAAGATAGAACATTTAAAAGTAACAAGGCAGTATGAAATGACAATACAACAGCTTCAAGATGACACCAAGAGAAACGATGTAAGACTAATAGGCATCAACTTTGAAGAAAAATAGACACTAAAGTACCCAGTGATGATGTTGTATACTATTATTCTTTGTTCAGAGTGATTTTAGTCTGTTTTGTTGTGTTTAATTTCAACATACATGAAGCTATGGACAGCTATTTTAAAGAGAATGAGAGACATTATGACAGCCATTGTTGAATTCCTTATTGTCTGATCTTGAAGACCTAAAATGCTTTCATCATCCTGTTCTGATCACTTTTATACTATTTTGTTTTGTATTAACTCATTGTATGTGAAAATATGTAAAACTACTTGGAAGAAAACAAGAAACAATATGATAGACAGTGAAGATCTCTGGTTGTCTTGCTTTGAAATCTGTGACTCTTACATTGTTATCTTATGATCTGTTTTGTTGTTTTGTTATATTTAATTTTACCCTCTTTAAAAATAAAAAAGACTAACAGGCATCAATGAAGGTGCAGGAGACAATGCAAATGACATTGGTAAACTAATTACAGAAATAATAGCAAAAAATTTCCCAAAACAGAGAAAGAATCTGACATACAAATAAATGATGCATATAGAATGCCAAACAGTCAATATCAACATAAATCTACACCCAGACATATAATAATTAAGACCCAAGACATACAGCATAAAAACTGAATACTAAAAGTTGTTAGAGAAAAGACAAATCTAACCTATCTGGGAAAACCCATTAGAATCATGGCAGACTTTTCAGCACAAACCCAGAAGTTAAGACAAGCTTGGAGTGATATATTTCAAGTCTCAAAAAAAAAAAAAAACAAAGTTCAACCTAGATTGATATACCCAGCCAAACTTTCTTTCAAATATATTGCAGAAACAAGTTACTTATATGACAAAGAACAACTGAAGAAATGCATGTCCACCAAATCAACTCTAGAAAGAATACTGAAACACATACTAGATAGAAATAAAGGTGACTACAATTTCCAGAACAACAACAGAAAGAAACCACCAGACAGGACCAGCAATTACACAAGGGGGGAAAGCAGAAAACAAACAGCAGGAAAATAACGTGACAAAGTTGAGCCAGTTATATCCATTTGTTATATACATCAGTGTAAATGGCCTTAATTCACTTATTAAAAGAAATAGATTGACAGACTGGATCAAGAAACTGAATCCCACAATATGCTGTATACAATACACACATCTGATTCAAAAGGAAATCCATAGATTAAAAGTCAAAAGCTGGAAAACCATATTTCATGTGACAGGAACCCAGAAAAAGTAGGCATAGCTATTCTATTTGCAGGTAATGTGAACTTCAAACCAAAAATGATCAAAAATATAAAAAGGTGGCCACATAATTTTTCAGTGAAATAATTCAAGAAGAACAGCTAACAGTTTTAAAAATATATGCACCAAATATAGGAGTACCCAACTATATAAGACAAATGCTAATAAATATGAAAAAGTAAATAAGCAACAACACAATTGTAATAGGGGACCTTAATACCCCATTGTCAAAAAGAGATAGATCACCTAGACAAAAAGTAAGGAAAGAAATAACTGAACTGAACCACATCTGTGACCAAATGGACTTACCAGATGCTTACAGTGTTCCACCCAACCACATCAGAATACACATTCTTCTCAGCTGCATATGCAACACTCTCCAATATACATAACATATTAGCTCAGAAAACATTCTTAAGTAAATGTAAAATGATTGAAATTACACCATACATATTATCAGACTATAGTGCACTTAAATTGGAAATTAATGGCAAAAGAAATTGCAAAACCTGCATAAAAACATGGAAATTAAATAACAACTTCCTGAACAATCAGTGGGTTACATGAGAAATTAAAGAAGTAATTAAGTAATGCCTGCAATTGAATGAAAATGCAAATACAACATACTAAAATGAAATTGAAAGGGAAACAATCCTCCCAAACTCATTCCTGGAGGCAAGTATTACTCTAATACCAAAACCAGAGGAAGTCATAACCAAAAAGAACAAATATAGGCCAATCTCCCTAATGGACATTGATGGAAAGATTCTCAATAAAATGCTGGAAAATATAATGAAGCAAATCATTAAGAAGATTATATATCATGACCAAGTGGGATTCATTCCAGAAATGCAGGCATAGTTTAACATATACAATTCAATAAATGTAAAACACCACATTAACAGAGCCAAAAACAAAAACCTCATGATCATCTCAATAGACGTAGAAAAAGCATTTGATAAACTCTAACACTTGTTCATGATAAAAACACTACAGAAATTTGGAATAGATAGTATCTACCCCAATCTGATAAAGGTCATCTATGAAAAACCAACAGCCAACATTATATTAAATGGACAGAAACTGAAATCTTTCACTCTAAAATCAGGAACAAGACAAGGATGTCCACTATAATCATTCCTATTCAATATAGTTCTGGAAACATGAGCCAGAGCAATCAGACAAGAGAGAAAAATAAAAGGAATAAAGATAGGAAAGGAAGAAGTTAAATTATCACTATTTGCAGATGACATGATACTCTACATAGAAGACCCCCAAAAACTCCATTAAAAGACTACTACTGGAGTTAACAAACAAATTCAGCAGTGTAGCTGGATACAAAGTCAACACTCAAACATCAATAGCATTCCTGTACACAAACAAAAATTCACTGAGAGAAAAATTATGGAAATGTTGCCTTTCACAATAGCATCCAAAATAATGAAATAATTAGGAATCAACCTAATCAAGAATGTAAAAGACCTATACACTGAAAATTATACTACTCTGAAAAAGTAGATTTGAG
>PVJX010046028.1:0-12473 GCA_004027295.1 Dolichotis patagonum | reverse complement strand
AATCCAAACAGCCCGGGCCACTCTGCGTGTCCGAGAGTTTCGGGTCCCAAAGAGACAGGCTGCGATGCTGCTTTCTGGGAGACTTCCTGGGGGTGAAGGGCGGGGCTACGGGCCCAAACAGACCTAGCCCAGATGCCGATCTCCAGGCTGTTCCCTGCGGATGAAGGGCGTGCTTACCAGTCCCAAAGAGTCGCGCCGAGATCTTTAAATAAAATTTTGAAAAAATAAATCATTCATCATCCATAATTTGTTTCTTGAGTACTAATAAATACATTTCTGCTTCTTTTTTGCTGCCAGATTCAGGCAAACACATTCTCTGCTTTGTCTCTGCATCTGAATCCATGTCTTATAAACTTTCTTGGACCATATTCCCTCTAAGTTCTTCAGTCCTCTTTGAATGAACTACAGTCTGGTTCCCAATCCTGTTCAATTGTTACCAAGGAAAGTTGTGCCATGGGACCCCCACTGTATAGCGGGCATAGTTTGATGGTTTGTGTATGTTCTTTTATTCAAATTCTCATATCATTTCTGAATATATTTTTTAACCATTTCTCACATGAGGAAACAGGAACTTAAATAAGATAAATAACTAACTGAAGGTTACTTTCCAGCTACTTAGTGACAAATTTGGAAACTTAACAGAAAGCTGACTGGTTGTAAAATCTGTGTCTTTGACACTACTTCATATTTGCAAATTCAGAGACCTCCGTTGATGTTAATATTACCTGATTTTTCATTCCATGTTCTACACATTTCTCTAGATATCAGCTATTCTGTTTTCCATCTAATAAAGCTAAGATCTTCTTTATTCCACTGTACATTCTTTAAATTTCACAGTCTACCCCCTACCCTCTGTTACTTCCTTGAATCATCAAAATGTTCTCTTAAGTCTGCCTTCTCCTTGTGACTCATATATACTTCTGGCTCTCCATCGTCAAAATCACTTTGTCATTCAGACATCATCATTTTTCATTTGCTGTTCCATTTCTACCTGTTCTTCTTGTCACCACTCTTGCCTTTTCCTCTACTCATACTGCACCCATAACCATAGAGTCAAAACCCTCAATGACCTTGCATTGCATGCAGGACCAAGTCTAAACTCTTTGACCTATAAAAAGGCCTTCTGCTGTTTGATTCCTGACTGCCCCTCCAGTTCCATCTAGTGCCAAATTTAGTTCATATCCTGTCACCTCACCTAATTGTAGCCACACTCAACTACTACTTGTTCCTTTGACAAGCCATGATCTTTGCCAACTGCAGGATTTGCATAAGTCATTCTCTCTGGTTATGGTGTCCTGTTTTATAATCACATTGTAAAATTTTAATATTTGAAAATACTCATTTTTTTAAAACTTTTGATTGTCTTTTCTTCTTGCCAATCTCCCCCACTATTTTTCTAAATTGCACTTCCCCATTGCTAGTCTTGTTAATATTAGTAGCCTTAGCTTATGTTCATGACATATAATTTACATTCTTTGATTGTAGTAGGATACTTTTCATAACATATCTTAATTGTACTTACTACAGGCATGTACTAATAAAAATAACTATAAATCCATTTAAAAGCTAGTTTTAACTGATAAATCTTGAAATTTCTTTATAGTAAGTCATTTTGCTTTCTAGGTTACCTTTATTCTTTCTGTATACCTCTATGATATACTTAATGCATGCCCTTAATTATCTAACGTCATACTTCTCTTTCCTAATAAACAACAAAATTGTTGTTACTAGATTGTCTTATTGACTTTACAGTTCTAGTATTTAGCACAGTGATCCCCATATACTAAGTGCTTAATAAATATCTACTGAATTCATGAATAAATGATCCTTGCTCATGATAGGCAAACAAATACTGCAATTTCCCCAAAGATGTATGCTTTCTACTCCCCAGGAACCTGTGAGTGCACTAAATGACATGGTAAAAAATAAAAGTTGCAGAAGAAATTAAGTTTTCTAATAAACTGACCCTAAAATAAGGTTAGTCTAGATTATCCTGGTTGATCCATTGTAACCACAAAAGTCATTGTAAGTGGAAGAGGAGTACAGCGAGGAGTCCAAGTCAAGAAAAAATTGGCAGGATTGTACCATGAGGACTCAGTCCAGTGTTGCTGGCTCTGAGGGGGGCCACAAGTCAAAGAAAGTGAATATCCTCTAGGACCAAGAAACTACAATCAGATTCTTCCAGGACAACTCTAGAAATGAACACGGTCCTGTCAGTACTTCGATTTTAGCCCGAGACTTGTGTCAGAATTCTTACATACAGAATGAAAATATGTTAAATTCACTTTGTTCTGACATTCATTTGTGGTAATTTGCCATATCAGACACAGAGAAGTTCATACAGTTTGAAAAAAAAAAAAACTAAATGAGATGCCACCATACAACTGTTTGCGTGTCTAACATGCAGCTCACTCACCACCCAATATCGGTTCATTACTAACAGGAATGTGAAATGATACAGTCGCTTTAGAAGACAGCTTGGCAGTTTCTTATACAAATAAACATACTGTTACCATACAATCCAGAAATCACATTTACCCAAAAAGTTAAAAACTTATGTCCATGAAAAACATGCATAGCAATGCCTTTAACAGCTTTATTCATAAACTTGGAAGCAGCCAAGATGTTCTTCAGTACTCCTGAAATAATTAAAGTCAGCATACTATAGAGTGCCGGCATGTCTGTGATTTTAAGACCAATTCACAACACTTGAGCTATCGTATCAGTCTAGGTATATACCACTGAATTAATGACTAAAGAAAATATGGTATATACAAACAATGGAGTGTTATTTAGCCATGAGGAAAAATAAAATCACATTGTTTGTTGGAAAATGGATGAAACTGGAGATCATCATGTTAAGTGAAAAGAGCTAGACCTAGAAAGACAAGTATCACATGTTTTTTTCTCATATTAAAAAATCAGAGGTGCAATGAAAATAGATGAGGGACTATGAGATAAGGAGAAGAAGGAAGGGTTGAAGAAAAGGCAAAGAGAGAAACAGGAGATTAGAAATTATCCAAGTAAGTTTGAATGCATGTATGAACCAACCAAAACAAAACTTATTAATCTGGATAATATGCCCTATTAAAAACATTTGAAAAATAAAAATTAAGCTATTAAAAGTGTGTAAAATGCCTAAGATGAGTTTTTTACACACTATTCAAATATTATCATTCACCTCGTGATAGCTATTTTAAGTGTTGTCAACACGTTCAAGTCAACCAGAGTCACTTGAATATCATAAAAATGCAGATTTGTGAATTCCTGACCCCAGATATTCTGACTGACTTTTCCTAGTAGTTTGAGGCTTAGAAATTTTCTATCTGACAAGTATCTATAAGTGATCATATACCTTGAACATCTCAGGTAGTATGAGGACCACATTTTTGAAGGACACTAATAATACTAATGAGCATAGACTCCATAGCTAAAGGGACCTCAGTCTAACTTATGTACTATCTGTACACACAATTCCCATCTTTCTTATATAGCATTGCTGTTTCTCTGCTTATAGCTCAGTGGCACAGTTCCTGCCTAGTTAAGTGCAAAGTTCTGAGTTCAATTCTTTGCACCAAAAAAATTTCTCCATCTGTAGATCCATTGTTAATAATACAGTCCAAAACCCACATGCTGTTTCATGGGAGACTGTCCTTGACTGCAAAAAAACCCTCAGTGAATATTATACTATGTTTCTTCTCTCTTCACCACCTCTTTCTTCTGTATAATAATTTTGTATGTGAAATTGACTAGTGACCAGCTATTATGCTTCCTTTTCCTCCCCGACTACTGACTGTCAAATCTTCTCTTAAGTATGGTTGTTATGTATATTGATGACATTCCTTGCTCTGATGAAACTCCAGTTGTGATAACTTTGCTAACGGTTCGACAACCACATGTTCCTTGAATTCATGTGTTTCCATGGTCATTTTGAGCCTAAAGATTTGGCTAGGTTTATCAACATGATTTACTACTCTTTAGAACAGGGATTCCAAGCATTTGTGTGCAAAAGATTTACCTAAGTGATACATTAAATGTGAAGATTCTTACCAATACTCCCAGATATTGACTCACTAATTTAGAGATAGTACCTAAGAATATACATTTTGAACAAGCACCAAGGTAATGCACAGGAAGGCAACCTTGGATCAGATTCTGAGAATTACTGTTGTAGGAATTTAATTAACCTTCACAAAACTAGCATTGTAGTCTATTAGTTTAATGATGGAAATCATGTAATCTTTCTGAATACCCTAAATATTTTTGCTTAAGATATTTCCCTTCCTTTAATGTTGATTTACTTCCATTCATTATATGACACACCAGAGTTATTTTACTGTGATTCTTGTCTGTCTCTACACTTTAAATGTCTTCATAATATCACCTTTGCTAAATATCACAAGGACAAGTTTCTTTAGAATAAAGGATTTAATAAAAGTTACAATATCACTTTATTAATACATATTGCTTCTAAAGCCATTGAATAAACCCAGGTTGAAATTCTAATACAGATAAGGCTAAAACGTATGTTCTAATGTAAAATATGGACAAACTACAATTGTGACTATGTCCCATTAGTTGGAAGGGAGCAACATAATAGGACTCTGATGTAACTAAAGTAATATTGTATGCTGATAAAACTCCAGTTTGAAGATTTCAGCCTGAGAAGTGTTTCCTAATTTAATCAGTCTGAGCATTTGCCATTTTCAACACTTTCTGTCTTGACTGACTGCCCATTCTTTCTCGTCCTCAGTTGTTATGGAGCCATTTAACACAAGAAAATAGCATTACTGTGCAAAACAAATCACTTCTTGAAAAGGTCAACATAACAAAATTTTCATTTTAATTCAAAAGAAGAGATGGAAATTCTAACTGGTGTAGCTCTCAATCCCACCTCTGCAAAGCACAAATACTTTTTTAGTAGTTGCTCTTCAATACTCATCAAAGTCTTTTAAAACATATCAAATTGTATTTATTTAGTCAAATCTTTTTTAGTATAGAAATGACTCTCCAGGGCTCTCAGAGATGCAATAGCTCTTTAAGCTGCCTGAGGTGAGGCAGTGCATCACAGCAGCCATTTACTAATTGACCCTGTGAGCTAAAAGCATTAATGCACTCCCCAGAGAACTGGCTGACTCAATAGACATCTGCGGTTAACGGCTTCTAAAATGGATGTCATTAGGTGACACTATCCTTTCAATATAGGTCTCAGACCTATGATATCTCATTATATTTAAAATATTCTAATTATTAGAATAAAACTTATTAGATTTATAAGACTCACACAATATTCACGGTTCATGCTCTGGCCTCCATTAATGTAGAAGAAACTTTACAACTATGAAACAATAAACAATTGGAATTTTCTCAGCACCTGAAGTTTTATTTTAATAAAATATACCAGGGAAATGAATCAATAGGATAGCTTAACCAATATGGAATTCTAGGGAAGGTTGTGGATACTACATATTACAGGACTTTGGAAATATATAATTTGAGGCCTTCATAGAATAACATAAGCAGAGGATATTAATGTTACTGGGACATGGCAAATAGGAACAAGTGTAGGTATTCTGATCGAACTCTTCTCCAGGCCTTTATTTAAAAACACAGCATTGTTCATTCAGACAACGGCACTTACAATAGATTAAATGACTTTTAATAAACTTCAAAATGCCTACATTACATAAAAGTCAAAATAGAAAAAGAAAACTCAGTCAAGTACTTATTATAACCTAATGCAATTTCCAACTTTTAAAATCTTGAGTTCTTGTTCTCCCACCTACAGACTCACCCAAGTCTTTTTTAGATTCTCTGCTCCCAAGTTATCATTTTTTAGTTACTATTTTGACCATAAGCATTAAATTTAACTTATTTTTGTATCTTTACATTGCTCTTAAAAAGTATTAAAGCCAGAAATGTGTCAATTACCTATTTTAATTTTATTCAGTTACCTTGTGCATAAATGGCCTGAAAAGAGTAGCATTTTGTTAACCCACACTGTTTTTTCTCTCTCTTGCTCACCAAACTTATCTTTTATTTCTCTGTGAAGCAATACTGAAAGATCTTTAAAGACTTATGCAAGCCTTCCTATGATTTTATCTTTCCTCCCTTGAACCTACATCATGTTTCTAATTTACTTACTCAATTCTATTAGCTTTATGTTTCTAATTCACTCACTCAGTTCTATTAGCTTTAGATAAAATCTAGCTCTTTAAAAGTACTATCCACAAAAAAACTCAAAGTGTGCCCCAAAATTACATAAGGACTATTATTTGCACAATTCTCACACATTCTTGCATTTTCCTTTTAATGTGTAAGCACTCTCTGAACTTGTATCTATATCTGTGTACATTTATTCTATAGCTGAATCTACTCCATACAAAAAAATGGCAAGCAGAAAAGTCAGTGTTTACAGTCAATCCTAAGGATGATCAAATATACCTCATCAACTACAACATGCTTGAATTGCTGACAACTTTTGTTCATGTTAATAATGTCAAGACAGTTGAGTGTACATATTCCCACTGTTTTAAAAATTGTAATTCATCTCTCACATTAGATCTCCATTTTAAAGATTAAGAAATGCAGCCCCAAAAAGTAAATAGCATTGCCAGATCAATGAAACAAGAAATCAAAGGTTAAAAAAAACTACAGAAATTATGCAAACATATGGAAAGCAAATGATACACTCATGTGATCAATGAGTCACTGAAGAAATCAAGAAAAAATGAGAGATTTCCTAGAATCAAATAATAATGTCAATACAACACAGCAGAACTTATTGAACTAAAAAGCAATTCTACTGACAGTTTAAAGCTGGGAATATCCACATTAGAAAAATAAATAACTAACCTAAGGATGTGTCTCAAAGTCCTAGAAAAGTAAGAACAATCCAAATCAAATATTAGCATAGAGATGGAAATTCTAAAAATGGGAAGATAAATTAATGTAATTCAGACTAAAAACACAATGAGTCAAGGATTTGGTTTTTCAAAAGAACAAACAAAATAACAAAATCCTTGTCCAGTCATTTTAAAAATGATTCACATCAATTAGAAATGGCAAAGGTAAAATCACAGCATATAATGCTGAAGTCCAAAAATTATTAGTGACTACTTCAAAACCTTCGACTATTATTGAAAACAGGATACCAGATTTTTTTGCATGGTGTAAAGAACCAACAGTGTACTCTGGAAAAATGAGGAAAGTTTTTTATTTGGCCAGTGTGGCTCAGAAAGGCTTGTACCTCATAACTTCTGAGCCCCAAAGATAGTGTCAAAAATTCATTAAATTTATGGTGAGAAAACAAGCCCCCAAACAAAGGCATTTTAGTCATTTGACCCACCTCACTTAGATAAAGAATCTAACCTAACACTAGCATATCAATGTGTGGCCCAGGCTGGAGGAGGGGATGAAGAGTGTGCTCATAGGAGGAGGAGAAATTATTGCAATCCATAGAGACAGAGGATTGTCCTTTTTCAGTACTCCAATAAATTGCCATCTCCAGAAGAAATTGATAGATTCTTAAATACATATCACTTACTGAAGCTGAAACAAATTACATAAAAATCACAAGTAATCCAATAAAAGGCATTGTAATTAAAGCAGTAGGGAAAAATGTACCAACAAAGAAAAGCTCAAGAAATGATCAATTTACTCCTGATTTCTACAATGACTTCAGGGAAACTCTAATGCCAATATTCAAACTCTTTAATGAAATTGAAAGGGAAGGAGTACTTCCAAAGTCATTTTCTGATGCCTTATATTAGCATGATTACAAAACCAGATAAGGACCCAACTTACAAACAGTATTACAGTACTATCTCTTCAATGAACATAAATGCAAAAATCTTCAACAAGATACTGGTAAACAATGCAATGAATAATCAAAAAGATCATACATCATAACCAAACAGGTTTTATTGTATGTATGCAAATGTATTTTGAGATATACAAATCAAAGGAGCTTTTCTCAATGTGATAAAAGCCATTTGTGACAAACAGTGTCAACATCTTATTAAATGGGGAGAAAGCTGGAAGCTTGCCCTCTCAACTTATGAATAACACAAAGATTTCCACTATCACCTCATTAGACAAAGCAATCAGGAAAGACAAAGAAATAAAAGTGCTATGTGTAGGAAAGGAAGAAATCAAATTATTGCTATGTGGAGAAGACATGACCCTCTACACAGAAGTCCCAAAAAGTCAAACCAAAGATTCCAAGAATAAAAAACCAAATTCAGTAATATTGCAAGATATAAAATCAACACAAAAAATTAATAGCATTCTTGCATATGAGTAGTGAATTCACTGAGAAAGAAATTAGTAAAGCAACACCATTCACAGCAGCATAAAAAATAAAATACAAGAATTATAAATAAATGAAAGTCATCTATAATGAAAAATACAGTACTCTAAAAAAAGGAAATTGAAGATATCAAAAATTCCAAAGCTCATATACAGATTTAATGTGATTTCAATCAGAATAACAAAAGCATTTTTCATGGAACTAGCAAAGGTACTTCTGGGCAACTAGAGAAACAGAACTAGATTAAACAATGCTCAAATGCATGTGAAACAAACAGATACTCATAGTAGCAAAGGCAATTCTGGTGTTGTAGTCAGGGGTTGTGTGGAGAACAGTTAAAATCAGGATAAGGAGATTATATTATTTTATGATGGTCACTCAGAGTTAACACAAGAAAATGCAGGAAATCTATCCACAACACCAAAGACATAGAATCCTCAGCCAAGGGCCTGAATCCCACAGCAATGCGCTGCATGAGTCCAGATGAAGACCAAGAGCTCATGACAATGCCTCTGACAAGTCCAGCTGGAGGTATAGAGCTCATGAGAAGGACTCATGCCAGTCTTTTTTTATTGATCTGCGCTGGGAAGGCCCAAAAGGTCAGTGGTGGAAGCTGTAAAGTCTATGCCAGCAGGGTGAAGGAGCTGTGCTGGTAGGTTGACGGTTCTATGCTGGAGCCAAGAAGTCACACTCACAACAAAGACCAAGGCTGTCCTGAAAAGTGCCATAACCATCCTCAGCAACATGGGGGTCGTGAGCTCCTCCAATGATAAGCACAGCCGTGTGAATGCCAGGAAGTCAGCACGAGGAGTTCATCCTGGAGAATAAATGGCACACATCTTCATCTCCAGAGCCAGGAAGCAATGCTCGATGTAAGGACCAGAGCTCCTCCAAGAGAAACAACGGCTCAAACAGCAACACTTAGTGAAACCCTCAATGCCTCAGCACCTCAATGTCTCAATGCCTCTCTTCTCCTTCTCCATGTCTCTATTTATGCTGACAATATTCCTCAGGTGGAACATCTATGCTCAATGCCCTGCTGATTTAATTCAGCTGGCATTAAGTTGACCACCAGTTTTTAATCCATAACATCTGGGAAACAAGGGGAACTCAAGAGGCATCACAAATCTAGACTTCAAGATATATTGCACAGCTACAGTGATAAGAACAGCATGGTATTTTCTAAAAAACAGACATGTAGAACAAAGGATAGAGAAACAATCCTATGCACAGTCACCTGATTTTGACAAAGGAGAAAAAATTATACCCTGCCAGAAAAATGGCCTCTTTAACAAATGGTTTGGATGAAACTGGCTATCATTACATGCCAAAGATATAATCTAGACCCAGATCAAAGTGTTAAAACAGAAAACATCCACTGTAGCAGCCCGGAGGAAGGCGCCACACAGAGGAGACCACTAAGCTCCACCCTGGTTCACACTGCTGGGCGTGCCTGCACACTGCTGCCCTCCCCCACCACAACATAGAGGAAGGCACCACACAGAATCATTGAACTGCAGTAGATTGGCAGTGCTGGTTCAACGGGAGACTTGGTGGCCCCTCACCCAGACAGAACACCCTGGTAGGTTTCAATCACTATGTACCCAACATTCGTGTGGACATCAACCACAGAGTAGGACCCTAGGAGGTACATTGCCAGCAGTTGTGACTATTGGGAATAAATAACCAGATACTAGCCCAGAAGGTGAAAATGACAAAACAAAAAACCAAAATGTAATCTCAAACATCTAGTCCATCAGGTGCAAGAGCAGCTGACAGAGAAATGGAGGACTTTAAAAGTCATACACTGGAAATCTCTGAAAAGATAGCAAATGAAGTAAAGGAACAAATCTGTGAGGCTATAGAGGAAACCAAATTAGAAGTAATGGCTTATGTAAAGACAGAAGTAACAACCTTATTAAAGATTTGCTCAACATAGCCAGGGAAGAAATAGATAAAAAAAAAACCAGAGCATTGGAAATTGATTGAAACCTTGAATGAACAAAGTGGAAAACAAGCAGGATCCATGAAACAGTTTGAAAGAGATATCCAAGAAACAAAATTTCTATTGAGAGCTGGAAAAAATATTTAAATGAAGCTGAGGATAGAATTTCAGACCTTGAGGATATGATCACAATTAGAAACCAGGAAAAGATAAAATTTATAAAAACAACAAAGCAGCACTAAATGACAATCCAACAGCTTCAAGATGACTCAAAGAGAAACAATGTAAGGCTAATAGGCATCAGTGAGGAGGCAGGAGACGAGGCAAAGGACGTAACTAAGCTATTCACAGAAGTAATAACAAAATTTCCTGGGGATCAGGAACCTCCCGGACCCGCAGAGTGCCCTGGGCTGTTTGGATTGAAACTCTGTGGAGACCAGAATCTCAGCCTGGCTGTTTGGGCCGGTAGGTCCGTGCTTCATCTGCAGGGAACTTCCCAGAGACTGGCACCTGGGCCAGGTCTGTTGGGGCCATAGCCCCGCCCTTCACCTGCAGGAAATCTCCCAGAGACCAGCATCTTGGCCTGACTCTTTGGGTCCGGGAACTTCCCAGATCCACAGAGTGGCCTGGGCTGTTTGGATTGAAACTTTGCGGAGACCGGCATCTTGGCCTGACTGTTTGAGAATGGTAGGCTAGTCCTTCATCCACACGGAACTTGCTGGAGATTGGCATCTTGGCCGGGTCTGTTTGGGCCTGTAGCCCTGCCCTTCACCTGCAGGAAATCTCCCAGACACCAGCATCGTGGCCTGACTCTTTGGGACTGGGAACCTCCCAGAACTGCAGAGAGGCCTGGGCTATTTGGATTGGGAACTTTGCGGAGACAGGCATCTTGGCCAGGTCTGTCTGGGACCAGGAACTTTGCAGAAACTAGCATTTTGGCCTGACTCTTTGGGACTTGTAGGCCCACCCTTCACTCACAGGGAACCTCCTGGAGACCTGCCTGGGACAAAGCACGGTGCTCTGGCCTGCCTGAGATTCCACAGGCTCTGGGTTGATCATGCCCAGCATTTGCCTTACAATTTAGTGAGCCAGGAGCCCACAGAGGGGAGTTAGGACCCTGTGAGGAAGCCAAGAGCCTGTGGGGGAGCCACTGCCCCTCCAGGAACTGAGGGTGTAAGAGGTAAATCACCACACATGCAGAGAAAGCATTGGAACACCACTCAAAGCAAGGAAATATAGAAAAATGACAAAAAGAAAGACCAAAAGGCAGGCTCAAAGCTCTAGCCCTCCCCAAGAAAGCTTAGAAGCTGTGTACAGAGAAGAAAAAAGAAGCCATACACCTGAAATGTCTGAAATGATATCAAATGAAATAAATATACAAATAGGGAAAGCTATGGAGAAATTCAAACCAGAAATACTTGCCCAGGTAAAACAAGAATTGATAAAAATAGTGAAAGAAATAGTGAACACATCTACTGAAAACACAGCTAAAAAATTAGAGGAACAAAGCAAACAGATAGAATCCCTGAATGAACAATACAAGAAACAAACAGAATGCATAAAGCAGATTCAAAGAGATATACAGGAAATCAAAAATTCTATTGAAAGCTGTAAAAACTGCCTCAATGAAAGTGAAGATAGAATTTCAGACCTCGAAGATAAGATTGCAGCAAGTGAACAGGAAATACAAGATCTTTTAAAAATAACAAAGAATCAGGAAATGACAATTCAACACCTGCAAGATGATGCAAAGAAAAATAACATAAGATTAATAGGGATAAATGAAAAAGAAGGGGACAGCCCAAATGATATCAAGAGGATATTTACAGATGTAATAGCTGAAAACTTTCCAAACATGAGAAGAGAAACAGACATCTGCATAAGTGAAGCATATAGAAATCCAAACAGCCATAGCCAAAATAAAACTACACCTAGACATATAATAATCACCATCTCAAAAATCCAACATAAGAATAGAATACTAAAAACTGTTAGAGAGAAAAGAGAGATCACCTATGAAGGAAAACCTATCAGAATCATGGCAGACTTCTCAACACAAATAATGAAATCAAGAAGAGCATGGAGTGAAGTCTTTCAGATCCTAAAGGAAAACCACTTCCAACCCAGACTGACATACCCTGCAAAACTGTCCTTCAAAATGGATGGAGAAATAAGATACTTCCATGACAAAGAACAGCTGAAGAACTTCATGAACAC
>PVJX010046027.1:0-12474 GCA_004027295.1 Dolichotis patagonum | reverse complement strand
TGATATTATTGTA
Source organism: Dolichotis patagonum (assembly GCA_004027295.1). Lineage (NCBI taxonomy): Eukaryota > Metazoa > Chordata > Mammalia > Rodentia > Caviidae > Dolichotis > Dolichotis patagonum. Next base: position 12,461 of record PVJX010046027.1, on the reverse strand, counting down.
TTTGAAACTATGCTCAACTATAGCATAGTAAGAGATATGGTGTTAGATACTGTTGATGTCCAGTTGACTTAATGTAAAGTACTGTGTTGCCTATGTTGTCCTGTTCTAATCTGCTCTGTACTGCCCCCTTTTGTTTTATTCTCTTTCAAATAAAAAAAGAAGTTTAAGCATTATTGCTATTAGATCATTAATAAAGTTTTTGTAGACTTTGGCAGTGAATTCTTGAGAATCAGGAGTTTATATTGTTGGTAGTTTTTATTTACTGTTTCAGTTTCATTGAATTTTACTGGATCACTCAGGATTTTTGTATCAAATTGGTTCATCTTTGGTTGTTTATATATAGGTGAAAATCTATTCACTGTAGCTTTGCAATATTATTTCAAGTCCAGGATTGTGTTGCTTCCTGCCAATTCTTTTATTCACATACAATTTGTATTGCTTATCAATCTCTTTTTAATTAAATTCTGATCAGAGTATTATAATTTCCTGTGTGTATTACCTTTGAATTTGTGTAGTGTTTTCTTTTTATAGGATCATGAGAGATGTCCTCAGGTTGTTTATTTGAGCTCACTATATTGGTGTGGGCAACCATAGTTGTAAACGTCCCTCATAATGAATTTTCAGTGTGTCCTATTATTTTCTGTATGTTTTACTGGCATTCTTATTTCAGTCTATAAACTTCCTAATTTTGTCCTTTTTGTGAAGACCATTGATTATTCTAAAATTATTTAATTTCCATCTGTCAGCATATTTTCTGCCAATACTTTTGCCACTGGTTTCTAGTTTCTATATATTGTAATCTTATTCCCTGAAGAAAATTATTCTTTTCTATTGTTTAAGCATATTTTGTAGGCTAGCATATCTACTGTGTTGTACAAAGCCCCAAGCATTTCTGAGAAGAATATATATTCTGTTGTGGGATGGAACACTCTGTAGATACCTATTAAGTCCAGTTTTTCAAAGTTTGGTTCAACTATGATATTTTTTGTTGGTATATTTTTGTATAATTGATCTGTCTCTGTGACAGAATGATATGTCAGTAACTCATTAAAATTGTGCTGGCATCTATGTGAAATTTGTCTAATCATATTTGATTTATGAATATCAGTGTACTAGTGTTTGTGCATATATATTGAAAGTTGTCATCTCTTTCTGTTGCATTATTCTCTTAACCAAAATATAGTGATCTGCTTTGTCTCTTCCCATCAGTTTTGGTTTGACATCCATGCTGTTTTAGATTTCTATGGACACTTCTACTTTTTTATGTGTTCCTATGGAATGGAACATTGTTCCCCATTTTTGGATGTTCATCTGTGAATTTCCTTTTAATGTAAATATGTTTCTTGCATTTTTGGAGTGGCTGAACCTGGAGATTCATCCCATGTGTAGAGCTAGAGCATGAAATCTCAAGAACAAACACTACCTGGCATGGATCAGGTGAAAAAGCTTTTCTAGTCCCCAAGTCAGCTAACCCTTTAGTTGACTTGGGTTTAGATTGCAAGGCAACATGGTGTTGTGTGACTTTAATTTGCTAGGTATATAAATAAATGCACAATATTAGCTGAGCTATCCTTTTCTCCCATCTAGAGAGACAGTACTCCCGCTGATTTCTGCTTTCATTTATTTATTTGCCTATCCTCTAAACATCAACCCCCTGGGAACATCTAGAGCTTCAGTCAAATAGTACATACAGTACCTCAAAATTGGCTAATGTAAGAAGAAAAAGTGGGCAAGAGGACACTTCTCATTGTGCACATAAAAAGAGTGAGAAGTGAATTGAAACTTAAATATTCATTGCAAGTGTGTATTGATATTGACATCATTATGTGTTAAAGTTGGGGTCAAAATACAGAGATTCACTAGGGTGAGAAAAAAACAAATGAGCTCATGAGAGACAAAAGAGAAACAGGTGCATAGATTTTACCAGGTCCATGGATTTTTTAGGCATGGGTTGGACAAATTCTCAAAAATCACAAATATATATGGGTCTGTTTGTTTTATGCTTACGTCCTGTATTTACTTTCCTTTTGTGGATTTGGATTAGAAAAGGTCTTACAACCACAAAAGATTTGGAGCAGAGCCTTATTTTAAAATCAAGTCCTGAACAAGAAAAATATGACAAAACAACAGCCACCCCAGGAACATTAATTGAGCCACAAATGGCAATTTTCCCCTTCTTGTTTCAGGAAAATTTTGTTATATCATGGGCTGAGATTTTCCCCTTCATAAAATAGAGTCCTTCTTAAAGTTGATTCTTCAACAATTGCCCCTTAAGAATTGTAAGTAAATGCTTTATTAATGCCTCTTATGTAGAAGGGATTGTCTTACCAACTCCTGTCACTCAGATTATCCTTCCACAGCCCTCAGGAAAGGGAAAGAACAAAGTTACCTGTTTCAGCTATGGCACAGACAGTTTACCTCTAGCAGCCCGACCCAAACAAGCCAAGCTTGGTGTGATGGGCTGCTCACAGGGGCCTGTGCTATGAAGTTTGTGTTTGCATGCCACAGGAGGTGTCAGTAGGTAGACAGAGGAATGAAAAACTTGCTGGTTCTGCCTCCCATGTTCTGTTATGTGAACATTGCTGGGGCTAAATGAACATTTAAATGGCATTACCACCAGCACACTGATCCCCTGCTCAGGGCTGCAGGAGCTGCATCAGACCTCCAACATAAGTAAATATGTTTGTATAGGGAGGCCATGGCTGCAAAGGCAGTCATTGCCAAATCCTCTGAGTGGGGCATTGGCTATGGAGTCATTCATAACAATGAGGTAGGCATTGACTCCCTCCCATTAGTGTCCACAAAGGTTTGGCACCAAAGAGTGAGGAGGCCAGGGAACAGTTCTCTCCTCAGGGTGATGTGCCTCTGCTGGCAGGGGAGCTTGCCCACAGCCCATGGGGAGTAAAGCATGAGACTCCAGAGGTAGTAGCCAGAAATGGGAACTCTGGATACCCAAATACAGAATAAAGATTTTTCTTCTACAAAAGAGACCCAATTTTAAGTTGTTATATGGGTCTTATTATATTACTCATCCACTCCTATTGACCTTTTATTTCAAACAGTGCTTATTTTTGTAGTGTGATGTACACATTAAAATTGCGACCTTTCATAATAATTAGCAAGATCTTTTTCCTTTATTTCACATTCTCAAAATTGCTATTTGGTCACATCATGTTCCAGGTCTTATTGGTCATTTACATTCTCATTCCTAATTGCCAAGCCCCCAAGCTGAGGGAAATGCCAGTTTGGTAGCTACTGTCACTGCTAATCCCTCAGATGTCATTCAATAAACTAAATTGTTTAACATGCTCACCATATGCTCAAAATTCAATTACAAAAAGGGGAACTATTCAAAAAATTTATACCTCATAATGTCTTCCATTGGCAGTATATATCATTAACTTTTTGAATCCTACTAAGGATGGAAGTCTAGTAGAAAAAAGACAATTAAGTCAGGTAAAGAGATAAAAATTAGGATGGGTTCATTGAAAAAATCTTCATACTAGAAAAAAGAAGAAACAGAACTCAGTGCTATTCAGGGATCAAGGCTATGCTTGTGTCTTCCCATAGAATAAGGAATGACCTATGTTGGAAGCAGAGCATACTGTCTTTTTATCATGGAGCCAGACCCATAGAAAAGGTTTATTTCACATCTCAGGCAACTAATGCTGACTCCAATGACTGTGATGCTTCACAGACCATGCCATAGCTGTTAGACAGTGATGAGGCTAATACTAATTTAGGGTAAATTAATGAAATCAAATCAGGATTCCCAGGGTATCAGAGCAAATGGGAATCAAATGTCTGAGTAGGTGAATTTGTACATAGAGAGAAGTGAGTTTAAAGCTGAAGGAAATAAAGAGACACAAAATGTATATATTGTATTCTTAAAATGCATAGAAAAATACATATAATATATATTATATATTAATATGTAATATAAAATATAATAATATATATAATATACATTATAAATAATATTATATATATTACAGATGAAAGTTTATTTCCTTCCAAATGCTTAACAGAGATCTCTGATAATAGACTTACAAAAAAATCTGACTAGACTGTTTATAATCATACATTTCTAAAATGTATAAATATATTATAATTCAATTTGGTCAAAAACAAATCTGAGTGCAATCTGTTGTTGTAGACAACTTGTTTACAAGTCAATTTATGCATCTATTTCCAATCTTTGGAACTGTGTACTTGTCTGTCATATATTTCAACAGCTATTCTTTATTATTTGAGCTCAAACATTTTTTCTCTTTCCTTTTTTCATTCACATTTTTGGATACTTAATCAAAAGTTAATTTGAGATATAAATTTACAAAGCATGCTTCCAACTGAAATGCCTACTGTTCAAAACAATGGTCTGCCTTCTGCCCATGGCTACCCCCCTTCTCTCTTACACCAAGCACTGCTATGAATGTTTGGAACCCATTCTCTTGCCAGAACCTGAAACTACAGTGGATTGGCCATGCTGATTTGATGTGATACTTGGTGGCTCTTTATCCAGACAGAGGACCCCAGTAGGTCCGGTTGGTGTATACCCAACAATTGCACAGAAATCAACAATGCAATCGGATCCTAGGAGACACACTGCTGACAGTTGTGACCTTTGGGATTGAAAAATAAGATATTGGCCCAGAAGGTTAAATTGACAAAACACAAAAGCAAAATTCAAACTCAAACATGTAGTCTATCATGAGCAAGAACACACAACAGCAAAATAGAGGACTTTCAAAATCATACACCAGATATCTCTGAAAACAGAAAATGAAAGGACTGGGGATTTAGTGGTTTAAATGGTTGCCTGCCAGGCATGACATCATGTGTTCAATGGCAGTTATCAACAAAACTAAACTAAACTCTACTAAATTAAACTACACAAAACAAAATGATAGCACATGAAGTAAACCAACAAATCCATGAGTCTAGAAAATCGAATAAGAAATAATGTCTTATGTAAAGACAGAAATAACAACCTTAGTAAACTATTTTCTTGACATAGATAGAGCAGAAATTGGTAAAAAAAATATACAGGAGCACGAGAAATTGATAGAAACGTTGAATGAACAATGTAGAAAATAAGCAGAGTCCATGACACAAATTCAAAGAGATATCCAAGAAACCAAAAATTCTATTGAAAGCTGGTGAAACCATTTAAATGAACCTGAGGAGAGAATTTCAGACCTTAAGGACAGGATCACAGACAGTGATCATGTAAGGGTAGAACTTATAAATACAGCAATGGAGCTTGAAATGATAATCCAGAAGCTGCAAGATGATGCCAAGAGAAGTAGTATAATGCTAATCAGCACCAGTGAAGCTGCAGGAGACAATTCAAAAGACATAACTAAACTATTTGCAGAATTAGTAGCAGAAAATGTCCCAAACATGGGGAGTAAATCTGATATACAATTAAATGAGGCATATAGAATGCCAAACAGTCATAACCGACATAAACCTACACCCATATTATAATAATTAAGATCCCAGACTTACAGCATAAAAACAGAATATTAAAAGCTATTGCAGAAAAGACACAACTCTCCTTTCAAGGCAATCCTATTAGAATCATTTCAGAATTTTCAGCACAAAGCTTCAGGTTAAGATGAGCTTGGATTGAATATTTCAAGCCATAAGAGAAAGCACCTTTCAACGCAGACTGATGTACCTATCAAAAATGTTCCTTAAAATGTTTAGATTGTCTGCACCCCTTTCTCTCTGGCTCTCTTCTCATTGCTTCTTGGCTTTCAGGATGTGAGATGCTTTTCTCTGCCATGATGTTTCTGTCTTGGCATCAGCTGATCATGTACTAAAACTTCTTCCTATGAAAGATGTCATTTCACCGCATGTTATCTTCTGGGTGTGTTGGCACTGCTTGCTACAGAAATTTGCAAAGAAATAACCTAGAAATTTGAAGGGAATATATATATATATATATATATATATATATATATATATACACGCACAAGATAGCTAAGATAATAGTACTACTGATTCTATCAATTCCTGGAAATAAACTGTGACTGCTTATATTGTTTGATCTGTTTTACATGCTCATATCATAATCTGATACACTATTTTGAAGATATCAATATGCAATATAGTGACTATTGTTAATTTTCTTTCAGGTTGTTTTGAAATCCTATATCATTTATATTGTTTTTTTTTTGTTTTTAACGCTTCATTTTATTTTAATCTCTTTTTAAAAAGATTTGAAGAATGCCAATGCTCATTCACAACTGTTTATGATAAACATTTAACTTTGGTTCATAAATAAGTCCAAGACAATACAGTAAATGTACTTTTTGTGAAAAAATATATACTCCAAACATATCAGTGACAAAATAAATTTAGGAAATAAATACAGGAAAAAAAACTGTGTTTGAAATTTAATGGAGAAACAAGATAATTCCATGACAAAGAACAACAGAAGAAATTCATGTCCATCAAAACAACACTAGAAAGATTATTCTAAAATATGCTAGTGACAAAAATGATCACAATCTCCCAAAAATAAAAACAGAAAGAAATCACAAGGCTGGACAAGAAATTAAACAACGGAAAAAAGCAAGAAACCAACAAAAGGAACACAACATGGCAATGTCATGCCAGTACATAGCAGTGATATCCATAAATGCATACAGACTCAATTCACCTGTCAAAAGAAACAGGTTGACATAATGGCCCAAGAATCATGACCCTACAATATGATATAGACAAGAAACACATGTAACTCAAAAAGCAACTCGTAGATTAAAAGTCAAAGGATGGAAATGAGTACTCTTTGCAACAGTAACCCAGAAAAAAAAAAGAAGATATTGTGTCTGCAGACAAAGGGAATTTCCAACCTAAAATCATTAAAAGAGATAAAGAAGGCCACTATGTACTTGTAAGTTGTAAAATACAACAGGAAGATCTAAAAATTTTAAGTATATGTGCAGCAAACACAGGAGCACCCCACTAAATATAATAAATACTAATCGACATTAAAGTCCAAATACAAAGAACAAAATTCTAATACGAGGACTTAACACTCCACTATAACAAAGTGATAGATAAACTAGCAAAAAGTCACCAAAGAAATAACAGAATGAATCACACCTGTGAGCAAAAGACCCAGAAGATGTTTACAGAGTTTTCCACTCAACCACATCAGAATATACATTCTTCTCAGCTGCACATAAGACATTCTCCAAAATAGATGATATATTAACTCATAAAACATTCTCAAGTAAATGCAAAGTGAATTAAATTATCCCAGGCATAATTTCTGACCATCCTGTACTAAAATTGGAAATCAAATGCAAAAAATCTGTAAGACCTGCACAAATACATGGAAATTAAATAAAAACCTTCTGAACAATCTGTGGGTTACTGATAAAATTAAATAAGAAATAAAACAGTACCTAAAATACAACAAAAATACACATACAACATAGTGTAACCTATAGGACACAATGAAAGCAGCCCTAAGAGGGAAATATATAGCAATAAATAGTCACATGAAGAAGACAGAACGAGCACAAATAAATAGCCTAATGCTATATCTCAAGCTTGTAGAAACAAAGAGCAAGTCAAAACCAAAAATCATTGAAAAGAAGAAATTGTAAAGATTAAAGCAGAAATTAATGTGATTGAAACAACAAAAAGAGTACAAAGAATTATCAAATAATTGCTAGCTTTTTGAGAGAATGAAAAAAATTGATAAACCTCTCACTAACCTTTGAAGAAAAAGAAAAAAAAAACTCAAATGAATTTAATAAAGACTGAAAGGATAAAATTACTACAGATCCCATGGATTCAAAAGATCATGAACACCTACTTTGTAAAGCTCTACTCACAAAGGGTGGAAAACACATATGAATTGAGCAGATTTGTAGAAATATATTAATCACCAAAGCTCAATCTAGAAGACATAACAATTTTGAACAACCCAATATGAGATACTGAAATCGAAAATGTGATTAAACACTTACCAACAAACAAAAGCCGAGGTCCTGATGGATGCATGGTTTAACTGTTTAAGAAATTTACAGAAGATTCAATGCCAATGCTCCTTAAAAGCTTCAATGAATTTGAAAGAGAATCAGCCCTCCCTAACTCAGTCTTGGAGCAAGTATCACTATGATACCAAAACCAGAGAAAGACCCAAACAAAAAGGAGGACTACAGACCAATCTCACTAATAAATATTGATGCAAAGATTCTCAATAAAATATAGGCAAACAGAATGCAAAAAGACATCAGGAAGATTATACTTCAGGACTAAGTTGGATTTATTCCAGGAATGCAGGGGTAGTTCAACACAGACAAATCAATATATGTAGTACAACTCATCAATGAGGCCAAAAGTAAAAATCACATAATCAACTCAATAGATGCAGAAAAAGCTTTTAATAAAGTCCAACACCTGCTCCTGATAAAACTCCTACAGAAATGCAGAAACACGATATGTACCTCAATCTGCTAAAGGCCACCTATGACAAACCAACATCTAACATTATAGTAAATGGGCAAAAACTGAAAGCCTTTACTCTAAAATCAGGAACAAGACAAGGATGTCTACTATGACTACCTCTGTTCAATATAATTGTGGACTAATTATCCAGAGCAATCATAAAAAGAAGAAATAAAATAAATAAAAATAGGAAAAGAAGTAGTTAAATTATCATTCCATGCAGATAACATGACACTCTGTATAGAAGACCTGAAAAACTCTGTTAAAAGACTAATAGAGATTTAAAAATCAGTAGCATAGCTGGATACAAAGACAATGCTCAAAACCAAGAGAATACCGGTACACAGACAGAAAAGTCAGTGACAGAAAATTATGGAAATATTGACTGTCACAATAGCACCAAAAAAAATGAAATACTTAGGAAACCATAAGTGTAAAAATTCTATATTCTGAGAATTATAATACTCTAAAAAATCAGATTGAAGAGTATATTGGAAAACATAAGGGTATTCCTTGATCTTGGTTTGGAAGAACCAACATTGTGAAAATGGCCATACTCCTCAAACTGTCATAAGATTCAATGCAATCCCAATAAAAATACCATTAACCTATGATACAGATCTAGGGAAAATATTCATAAAATTCATTTGGAAACAAAAGAAACCAAGAATAGCAAAGGCAATTCTGGGCAACAAAGGTAAGACAGAAGGCATCTCAATGCATGACTTAAAACTATACTACAAAGCCAAAGTAATAAAATCAGCATGGTACTGGCAATGAAATACACCTGTGGATCAATGGAACAGATTAGAAGATATGAACACTACTATAAAGACACTCAGTCAACTTATATTTTGCAAAGGGGCTAAACGGGCTGGGGATTTAGCTCAGTGGCTTAAGTGCCTGCCTGCCTGGCAAGGGCAAGGTCATGAGTTCATTCCTGGGTACCAAAAAAAAAAAAAAAACCAACCAAACAAAAAAAAAACAAAACAAAAAAAAAAACAAAGGGGCTAAACATGTTCACTGGAAAAAAGATAGTCTCTTTAATAAATGGTGTTGCAAAAATTGGCATTCCACATGCCAAAGACTGAAAATAGTCCCATGCTTATCACTATGCTGTAAACTAAAGTCAAAATGAATCAAGGATCTAAACATTAAAATAGAAGCACTAAATCTACTTGAGGACAAGGAAAGTAGAAATCTTGGAGACATAGGGGTAGACAGAGAATTCATGAATAAAAAGCAAACCGCAGGGGAAATACTTCAAAGATTAAACAACTGGGATCACTTATCACTAAAAAGTGTTTGCATTTCAAAAGAAATCACTAACAAAGTGAAAAGGAAGCCCACAAAATGGGAAAGAATTTTAGCCAACAATCCCTCAGAAAAAGTACTTATATGCAGAATATATAAAGAATTGAAAAACATCAAGTCCCCCAAATTCAAAGACCATCTCCAAAAATGGGCTTGGGAGATGAACACATGGTTCTAACATGAAGATATACAAACGGCATGTAAATGCATGAAGAATGTTCACCGTCACTGGTCATTTGAGAAATTCAAATTAAACCAGCATTGAGAATTCACCTCAATCTGAAAAGAGTGGCCACCATCAAGAAATCCACTCATAGGAAATATTGGAGAGTATGCAGGGAAGAAGGAACACTTCTCCACTCTTGATGGGGGTGCAGAGTGGTGCAACAATGGTGGAAATCAGTATGGAGATTCGTTAAATTCTAGGATTGGAAATTACATTCACTCCAGCTATTCCCCTCCTGGGTATTTTCCCAGGAATATAGAAAATATCATGTCACAGTGATATTTATGCATCCATGTTCATACCAGGAAAATTTATGATAACTAAATCTTGGAAATAACCAAAATGCCAATCAAACACAGAGTCAATGAAAAAAATGTGGTATTTTTATACAATGGAATACTACTCAGCTATAAAATGGATTATCCTGAGGTATTCATAGTTAAATAGAGGCAACTTAAGAATATCCTCATAAGTGAAATGAACAAAACTCCCATTAGTAAATACCACATTGTCTCTCTAATGGAAAAGATTATAAAAACTGAGAGAGTAATGGGATCCAAAAAGTATAATGGATATTAAGTGAAAGGAAAGGAAAGTGCTCTAGTCCATATAATAATATGCATACTGTGTAAGACAGATGAGGTTATTACTGAATTTCTGTTGGATCACTGAACAGAAGGGTTTGCACTGTCAATGTTTGAGTGTCTAGCCACATTTTGTGCTCAGATTTTGTGATTTTGGCATCTAATTTTAAGATGACAATGTGTATGAACTAATGATTTAATGTTTTTTTTTATTCTGTAATGTACTACCTTTTGTGTAGTTTTCAACTTTTTAAAATTTTTCTTTTCTTTCATTGTTTTTAATACAGATAACAACATGCAATTTAAAAATCATTGCTCAATTTCTTTCATTATGTTTTGAAGTTCTCTATTGTTAGTGTTTTGGGTCTGTTTTTTGTCTCGTGTGCTTTTTGTCTTTCTTTTTTGACTTATTTTTCCTTTTTAACATACAAAATTAATAGAAAAGATAGGCAAATTGTGTAAATTTAATGTATTGTAGTTTATTATGACATGAGAGGACCTCATTGTCCAAAAATAATGTTTTCAATATTGTTGTTGCCTTTTTATAAGTCATAAAAAATGTTAAGATATTAAGTAAAACTCCTTTAGGGTGGGGTGAAATTATGTGATGGGACTCCAATTGATGAATAAGAAAGCAGTTGCCTGGTAACACTAATCAGTTCTTGGTCACTGATGGGAGGACTGAATGATCTCCATAGCTGTAAGGGAGATACATCAATAAAAGTTACTAAAATATATGACTGAATTATGTTCACATTCATGATCATCAAAAGTATAAATTTTTCAGACTATCAGGATTTTTACTTAAAGATGCTCTGTTACAAAGTTTTTCATATAGCTGCGACAATTGACTCTAATTAAACTCAAGGTGTATTGAATGTATTCATTCCTTTAGATGATCAGGTCTTCAAAATGTGACACAGGAGTTGTTTATGGTGAAACATTTTTTTTGCAAATTCAATCTTCTGCTTTTAACAAAAATTTGTGAGATATACATCCTGCTAAAGGTTAACAAGTTAAGTAAAAACTGCTTATTTATTAGATAGGGATGATTTACTAAAAGGGATATTATGTCAAAATAGAAATTCAGGAGTGCAAAATGTCATCATGATTGTTGTGCTACAATATTACATATGGTTATGATTTCTAATTTTCCATGTAACTGTTAGCATGCTATAGGAATTCAAATGATAAAACTTCTATGGTTAGTATGAAATAATTGTCCCCCTTTATGTTCTAATGTGCTTGACATTTGTTTTTTTTTTAAATTTAGTTTAGATTATATATATAGATAGATAGATAGATAACATTACTTCCTCTTTTAGACTGTACTGTTATCAAACTTTTTTTTCTGAATGTTAAACAACTGAGATTTGGATACCAAAAATTTAAAAATAAATAAATAAGCTAAGAGGACAATCAATGTATTGGCCCCAGCCCCCTGAGGTCAGTGAGGACCCAGTATATAACTGAAACAACCTATACATTGGTAAGTATATACCTAAAACATCTTATAAATTGGTAAGTCTCTAATTTTCTGACCAAAGTGATTGGGGGCCCACAGAGGAAAGTGGTCTTGGATAAAGAGTGTTCAAAAGGTGAGTCACCAGGGAAAAATATCTACCAAACTTCAGTAGAAAACAAGTTGGTCAAGTACTGGCAATGCCTCATCTGCACAGCTGACACTGACAGAAATACTAAGAGGTACTATGCATGGTTCCAAGACAATTCCTTAGAAAACTGAACTGACATTTATAAATAATAAAATGTAATTTTATTAATAGAGTTCTTACTTTATACTTGACTTAAATAACCAACATTACTACAAGAAAGAAAATTGCAAGCAGTGCCATCCAGACACAACT
>PVJX010046026.1:0-12469 GCA_004027295.1 Dolichotis patagonum | reverse complement strand
GGAAAGGCCAGTGCGGCCCCTGTGCAGCAGGCAGCCCCCCCCACACCCGAGGGGCGCTGTGTGACCTCCAGGGGTGCTGACCCCACTACCTGCCAACCTCTTCTCCTGCAAATCTCCACGGGCCCACTGTGGAGCCAGGAGGTGGTGGTTCGTGGTTCTCCAGCAAGCAGCAGAGCCCTGCAATGAGATCATTACATATTATTATTTTATTTATCATGGTTTTATTATACAGGCACTTATTTTATAGTTACATATAATCATCAGTCGCATATTTGATTATCTATGCTGCCTAACGTATTATGCCAATAATTTCTACTTACGCTTGTTACATGCCCTGCCCTGGTCTGATACCTTTCTTTGTTAATTTCACTGAATCTGCATTTTAGTGACAGAGGCTGAATGCCTGGTTCTCCCAAGCCTCAGGGTTCAGGCACCAAAGGCCGGGGTGTGGTCTGCATCTGTCTAGGCCGTTAACAAACCCTTCTAGGGGGACACGGGAACCACAACGGGTCTGCCTCAGCCCTGGGGGTGCAGAGCTGCAGTTGGGGCGCCCAGAGCTGGAAGCTTCTTCTCAAATGGGACGTGAGTCATCCTGCCTGAAGGTCCTTCTCCATCCCATCCAACCACGACCAGAGCACCCCCCAACTTCAGGAACCGTGGGCCGGAACTGCCCACTGGCGCTGCTTCCAAACCCTGAACTTCGGAAAATGAAAGGCGACGGTGATTACTGTAATGAATTCCACGGCAAGCTCTGCCCTGCACGCGCTCCCCCTCAGGTGTCCTCCCCGCCTCTCCTCTGTCACTCTGGGAGAAGTGCTCGGTCTTCTCCTTCTTCACGGGAGACCTGCGTGGTCCCCCATGGGCCTCCCCCTTGCAGCAGTGTCTGTGCCTTTGGCCGCTGCTTCTCAGACGCCCGGACTCGCTGCCCGGCGGCTCTGCACCCGGACGGACGTCACTGAGAAGCAGCAGCCGCCGAGAGACACAAGCTTCAGCTTCCTCTGAGCCCCAGAGCGAGTGGCCTTCCAGCCACTGTGATGCCACACCCGCAGGCAGACATGGGCTGCAGGGCCGTGGGACAACGGACCAGGGTCGCCCTGAGCCTCCCGGTGTGTGGGAAATCCTGACACAGCCACAGGAGACGCAGGAGGGCCACTGAGGCTGGACCAGGGTGCAGGAGCGGAGAGGACTGGTGTCGGCTGAAAACAGTTGTCTGTACAGCGTCCTGAGATGGCTCAGGAAGGGACTGGCACCCCACAGCTGCTCCCCAGCTCCCCGGAGCTGGAGGTGGACTGACTGGGTCACTGATGAACCCTCATGAGAAGCCAGGTCCACGGTGCCCATGGCTTTTCCCTCAAATAGCAGATATGAGAGGCAGCCCATGTTCCAAGCCGCCTAGGCATTTCAGCGCCTTCTGAGTTACCTACGGCTGCTCCGGGTGAGCTGCGTGTGGCTACGCATCAGTGTCCACCTCAGGCTGGGTCGGGCTTCCCATCGAACTTGTGGCAGGCAGCACCAAGGCGCCTGGGCCGTGGTCTGTCGCCGTGGCCCTTGAGGATGCTTTGGGACCCTTCCATCTGTGGCCCTGGCACTCACTCGGGACCTCAGCCAGGAAGCAGCCACTGTCCCAGGCAGGTGAGGGCTGGGCACCCTCTCCCCTGGGGGCCCTGGGTGTCCCCTGCCTGGGTGCCTCGGAGCCCTGAGTGCTGCTCTGAGGAGGCTGCACCCAGCTCCGAGCTGTGCCCTGCGCTGCTGTCACACTCAGGCGAGACCCCAGGTCCCCTCGCCGAGCCCCAGAGTTTCCCACAGGTCTCACTGCACCAGCTTGGTGTCACCTTGGGCTTCCGGAGACCGAGGCTCTGCCGAACTTCGAAGGTGCCCAGACTCTGCTGAGCGTGTGCCATGGAGCGGTCAGGCCACTGACCGCAAGGAGGACCTTGGTCCCCGAGGCCCCATGAAAAATACGACATTGTCAAGGGCCACGATGATGGTCACAGGAGCTCAGGACCTGCCCTGCGCCACGGATGCCCTGGCCGCGGTGTGACGCTGCTCGCAGGCCTTGCACCCGCCCATCCAAGAGTGCCGATTCCTCCCGTCCTCACCCCTTTCCTCGCAGCTCTGGAAAAGAGCAGCGGGTACCTTGCTGTGGAGACCTGCAAGCGCTGCGGGGACCGGGGAAGAAGGTCTCCGAGTGCCCAGGCCCAGAAGAGACCTGGGACTCGGCCACCTGCACCTGGTCCCCCAGCCCCAGCCCAAGGTGCCCCGTGTCCCTGCTCCTCTCCAGGGCTGGAGGCACAGTGTCGTCACCTGCTTCCACCCCAGTGCCACCCAGATGCTGGGCCAGCACGACTGTCATCCCTCCAGGCTTCTGTCCCGAGTCAGATGCTCCATCCAAGGAGAGAGACAGCGCTAGGCGACAGAAGTCAGACACACTAGCGAGCCAACGGCGGCCTCCCTTCTATAGGAAACACAGAGAATCAGTGACCCAGAGCAAGATGAGGGCAGACAGCAGGGGGGCAGGGACACAGGTCTCCTGCAGACGGGAAGTGGCCGGGACGCAGAGATGGGGAGGGGGCCAGCGGGGTCAGCCCGGTGCCCGGGAGGAAGCTGCTCCCCTGCCGTACGTGTGCTGACAGTAACGGAACGTTTCAGGGCCACCAAAACCCAAAGCAAGACGAGAAGGCGCCCAGAAGCTGAGTCCTTGGCGTCGCCGCTGCCTCAGTCTGCTCCTGTGTCCTGGTTTCCTCACCTCCAGCTCTCTCACCCGTGCCCGTGCCTGCTGCATGGACCCTCGTCCAAGTGACGGAGAGGAGTGCGGCCCGCACCGTGGATCCCGCAGAGTTCCCTGAGGTGCGGCTGACCAGCGTCCCCCCACCCGCCCAGCCTGCGGGGCGCTGGTCCCTGTGTGCTCAGCCTTCTCCAAGTGGGGCCTGGCCTCGGGTGGGACAGGGCCGCGGAGGAGCCCAGGCGGGGACGGAACATTGACCCCTGTCCCCCGCACACCGGGCCCTGCTTCCTCCTGGCCCAGCACCTGCAGTTTCTGGGCAGCTTATTGTCCACTGCCGTGGATACTGCGCAGTGGCTGGCAGTACAGTGGGGTTGCCAGGAAACCAGAGGCTGGAGTTTTCCAGGCCCCACAGGTATCATCGGAGGGCTCCAAAAGGCCCAGCAGGCAGCTGCCGAGCAGCGCCCGACCTTCTCAGCTTCCTGTGGAATCAGGACCGGGGATCGCAGACACGGTAACCAGGGCTCTGAGCAGGCGGCAGGGGAGAGGGCTCCAAACCAGCCCGGAGCGGGAATGTCACGCCGTGCAGGGCTCTGCCCAGCCGGGCGGCGTCCACTGCCTGCACTTCCTGCTTCAGGCCCCCACTCTCATTCTCTGCCCGGAGGGCGTGGACCCCCTGACCCCTTCTCCCACCTCACACTCACACGCACTTTATCCAACACTGGGGATTTGGCAAACACGCGCTCTACAAACCCCAGGGTTAAACTGTGGTGCTGGGCCCTGCTCGCGGTGGGGAGCGCCCAAATGCCCGCTAACGCACGGGTACAGTGGTGAGTTTTATGTTCCGTGTATTTTACCACAATCTGAAACAAAACAAAATTTTCAATCCTCCGCCCAGGAGATGCACCTAACAAGAAAATGTTGAATCTTGTCAGGCCAGAGCCCGGAGAGGGTGGGAGAGCGCGGGCGCCTCTGAGGCTGCCCAAAGAGTCCCACAGGGGCTGCTCGAGGTCACCGCCCAGGCCCAGCGGGCACACAAGGGCCCCTCCCGCCGCGGCCTGCATCACGGTGGTGGCCTGGTGTCCCGATGGTGGCATCCCTTGGGAGCAAGGTGCAATGTCTGAGGGGTTTTAATTTGCGTTTCTCTCGTGGCCAGAACCCGAGCGTCGTCTCCTGCACTCGCTGGCCGTTTGCTCCTCCTAAGAAGTGTCCGTTTCACTTGGCCATTTTTTTGGTGGGGCCTTTTGTGGCGGGGAAGGGGCTCATTTGTTGAGTGTTTACAGATTTCTCTTAGATGAAAAGCCTAAATAAATTCAAGACTAAAATAAAAGACAGGAAACAGGGAGAGAGATCTTTTGGAGTGGGAAGGGGGACGGAGAGATGGAGGGTGGAATTCCTCTCTGCGGTGGGGTGCGAGGGGCTGGAGATCAAGAAGAGAACGGGGCGGGGGGGGGCACAGGACCAGCTCCACCCGGCCACCACTCGGTGCTGTGAACGCACACTCATCAGCACTGCCGAGACTTCGCTAGCCTCCCTCAGAGGATGCACAGTGACTCACGGGCCGTGGTGGTCTTGGTGGGCTGCAGCCGCCCAGGACTTACTTAGTGAAGCCAAACCTCAAAGAGATGACTTCAAAGGAGAGCCTTGCAGAGTTGTCTCAGCTCTCATGATAACAAACCCAGGAAACCGCCGTGGCCCCAGGCCTGTGAGTCAGCCTGTCGCAGGTGCTGGCTCTGCGAATGTTTCTGCCGGTGTAGGACCAACCCTACAGAAACGTGTGCTTTCTCACTCGGACTGTTTGTTTGCTGAGCAAGTGTGAGGTCTCCCATCTGTGGCCCAGCGTGAAGTGTTTATAAATATCCGAGTGCTCTACGATGTGAGCGAGCCCAGCTCCGAGCCCAGGGAGGTCAAGGGATGCAGTGTTCGCCCGGTTTGCGGGCCCGTGGGAGGAGCTCACGGGCAGCGCCTGGCCAGTCTCACTGTGCAAAGAGTGGGCCCCACCCTGCGCTTCCACGCCGCAGACCTCGGTGGGCTCCCAGGCTCTCAGGGTTCCCCCTCTGCCACGGTGAGCTCCTGGGAACGCAGTGGGCTGTGCTCCCCGAATTCCCTGCCACCCCCACACGCTGGCTTTTATTGCTATTAATTCCCTGTTCCTTCTGCTTTTGATTTCTGATTTGGAAAACTCTTGGTTCTTAGTATTGAAAATATAAAAAGCCCTTTGCAGCTGTCGCTGTGTCCTGAATCTTAATCTTCTTGACTGCTTTTCTGCGTCACGATACTGTTCAGGGGCACTTTTGTGTATTTCTCTATGCTGAAGTATCTGCAAATCTTTCAGACAGAAATTCCCTTTTTAGGACACTTACTAAAAAGTGGGCAATATTCCAATGACCTGATTTTTGGGTGTGTGTTGCAGGCTGGCCTTGAGCTCACCATATACTTAATTTAAAAAGAAAAAGAAAATACCCAAAACTAAAAGAAAAAAGGAGAACACACAAAACCTTGATTCTGGACGCGGCCCCAGGAGCGTGGCCCGCATGCTTTCCAGAGCCACCAGTGCTGTGCTGTGGCTGGGCAGCTGCGTAGTGACCGCAGCACGGGTCTGCAGCTCTCTTGCCCTCTCTGGGGGAAAACCTGCCACGTTTGTGGGGAGAAACACAGCAGCTCTGCCCCACACCCCGCCCGACCGCGCCAATGGGTCACCACGGCAGGCGGCATCTCCTCCCCTGCGCCCTCAGCCACCAGGTCCGATCAGGCTGGAGAGAAGGCACTTTGCGGAGCTGGGATGGCGCCCAGGCCGCCACACTGAGCTGCAGCCCCAGCCCTGTGCTCCGTTTTCATTTTGAAACAGGGTCTGGCCAAGTCGCTAATCTGCCAAGACCAGGTCCAGGTGTGTGATCCTCCCGCCTCAGCCTCCCTGGGAGTGGTGGGCGTGGGCCCCATGCCAGCCTGCAGCAGAGTAAGTTTTGGGCTCCTCCTGCATCTGGCTGCACAGCCTCCTGCTGGCAAGCAGAGCCAGGAGTGGGTAGGTGGCCCTGAGAGCTGAGGGACGTGGCCCGTGTCCAGCCAGGCAGGGACACACAGCCCTGAGGGCCAGGCCCCACAGGGTCACCGCTCTGGACGCCTCATGTGCACCCAAAGGCACCCTGCTGTCACCTCTGCAAGGACAGCGCTGGCCAGGCCAAGCCCCGGGCTGTGTCCAGGGTGCATCTGGGGTGAGGGCTCCAGAGCGGAGCGGGGACTGGGGGGGCGTCTGGCCGCCCTGGCCCCCGCCTGCAGAATAAGCAACGCTGACTCGAAACCAGGCGGCACCACCTCTGTCTACTCTGCTGCCATCAGGAGGCAGCAGGGCCAGCAACTTGGGAATCCCAGGGCCCTTTCCCACCCTCGGGGCCTCGGGGGACCTGGCTGCCTCTCTGCCTGACCCGGCCTGGAGGAGTCCATTCCTCCTCACTGCCCACAGGCCCCCGATTCCAGCACCCCATCCTGGGGGCTGGGACACCCACAGGTTGTGCTGAAGGACACCTGTGCCAACCTCAGACCCCCACATACAGGAGGCCCCATCTCTCCACTCAGGCTTGCTTCATCCAGTTTCCCCACCACAGGCTTCCCCAGGCCCTAAACCGGCACATGCCACAGGGCCTTTGCACTTGCCCTGGCTGTGCCCGGCTGCTCCTCTGGGCACTGATGGGTTTTAGATGCACAGGGTGGCTGTGTTCTCGGGGAGAAAGGAGCCCATCCCCACCTGCCCACTCTGCTGTTGGCTGCTCAGCCTTTCCTCTCCCAAGAGCTCTGGTCCCATCCTAGCAGGGACCGTCGCCATGGAAACCGCAGGCAGCGTTTCCATGGAGAAAGAGCCACACAGCCAGGAATTTTCCTGGCTCTCCAGGTAAGGCTTCTGGATTCAAAACCATCTCAGCACACTCCGGGTCTGGGAGCCAGGACGGCGTCCCTGCTGGGCCAGCCGGCCTGAAACGGAGCCGATTCAAGTCCACAGGAGGCATCTCCCGAAAGCGCGTGCAAATTTCAGGTTTTCAAAACATTAGGCTCTTTAGTGATCTCCATATTGGTTAATTTTCCCTCTTTTATTGTGCTTTTAACACTGGTTACGGGACAATCTAGGCTGTCACACGGGGCTCCTATTTAGGGCTGCAGTGTCATCCCTCTCAGGGTCTCTCCCAGAGTGAGTCACCGTCACTCAAAACCATGATAATTATTATTCACTTTTTTGGTTTGCTCTGTGTTTTGGAACCAGGGTCCTGGTGTATTGTTCAGGCTGGCCTTGATCTCACTATGCAGCCTGGTCTGGCCCTGAGTTCGAAGCGATCCTCCTGCCTCAGCCTCCTGAGTGCTGGATTACAGGAGTGGGACACCATCCCAGCTCACATGTCACTTTCTGTCTTGCTTTTTTTTCTGAAAGGATTTGTCTTCAACATCGTCAATTCATAGGGAGCGGGGAGATAAATCTCTCACGAGTGAGAGGTGGAGGGGGTGGGACGGAGGGTGGAAGGGGCACACAGAATGGAGATGTGCATGGGGACCTGGGCCAGCTCCCCAGAACGTAACCGTCGTGTCTGTGAAATCCACTAACAACAACCAAAAACGCTCTGCAGACTAAATACGGTAAATAAGAATGGGTGTAGCTCACACAGGAAGTAAGGTCGAGGGTTCCTGAGGCGCCTTGGGAGGACTGGGAGACACTCCTCGCTCCTGGGTGAGGAACGGACCTGGGGGAGCACAGCTCTTCCCCACGGAGCGCGGCGGTGCTGTCAGGCACCGCTGCCTCTCTCTCTGGACTGAACTGAGGCGTGGCCTGTGCCGACGCCTGCCATGGCCCTGTCTGTGGCCCTGGGGTGCGGGAGCCTGGCCTGCCGTCCCTCCTGTCCACTCGAGGCCCAGCAGCAGGACTGCGGCTTGGGGGGCTCCATCTCCAGAACGGGAACGGAAACTCCGAGCCCACGAAACGCTGCTCCTGGGGACCACCGTTTGGCTCTCCGTCCCCCGAGATCTGACTGCTGGAGGGACCTTGTGTCGGTGAACCACACAGTACTGGTCTTTCCACGACCAGTGTGTGTCACAGAGCTCGGTGTCCTCCAGGTTCCTCTGCGGGGTGGCGTTTTTAGGGCCGAGTAATATTCCCCGGTGTGGGTGGACCGTACGCTCCCGTGTTGGGATCCCGAGCTGCCTCTCCCTGTGGGCCCTGATGAATACAAAGCGAATCTGGAGCGTAAGGAGGTTGGAGAATCTTTTTATGCTTCTCAAAAGCATTGCACTATCTCTTTTGTGGATCCCCCTTGCAGATCCTTTGAGACTTTTCTGATGAGACACTCAGGGACTGTGTTTTGACAGTGAGCCGCCTTGTGGGGACGGTGACAGGGTCCCCGGGGCTCTGCTTCAGGACACAGGCTCCGGATGTCCACACCTGCTATGTGGCTGTGGGCAGGTGGACGGCTCAGACGCCATGGGCCGGGTGGGCCCTTTCCCAGGTGTTACCCACAATGCCCTCCGGCTGGGGTGCTCCCTGGTGTACCCAGAGCTTTCTCACAGATTCTATCCCTGGCCCTTTTTGAAACCGGGGCTTACTAAGTCTTCTGGGGTGGCCTCAAATGTAGTACGCTCCTGTCTCTGACTCTCAGGTGCTGGGTTCCAAGTGACACAGCGCTTGAGCCTCAGTCTCCCCGCCGGGAGCTGGTGTCCTTCTGCCAATGCCTCAGCCTCCACCCTCCGCGCTCATCTTGGCCTCTGCCGTTGGGCCCTGGAGCCCCCATCCCATCCCCCTGCAGGCTCTGACCCCTGAGCGGAAACGTGAAGAGTGAGACACAGCAGCCTCGGAGGGAGCCGAGGAGAAAGGGAACTCCAACCACAGGGTAGCGGGGTAAGCAGTCTGTAACCCCAGCACCCTGGGAGGCTGAGGCAGGAGGATCACTAATTCAAGCCCAGTCTGGGCAATTTGGCAACTCTGCTTCAAAATAAAAGAGAAAGAGGGCCGGGGCTATAGCTTAGTGAGAAGACCCTAGGTTCAATCCCTAGCGCTTAAAAAAAAGTTTCTTCCCAAAAGAGTTAAAATCATCACATTACAGTGATCCGTGCACACCCATGTTTATAACCTCACTATTCGTGGGGTTAAGGTTTGGAAGTGGCCTATCTGTCCATCAACATGCATGGGAAAGAAAATGCGGTATGCACACACAATGGAGTATTACTGAACCATAAAGAAGAACAAACTTGAGCCATTTGCAGGAAAACAGAAGCACCTGGAAACCACGATGTTTAGTGGAAGAAATCAGACACAGAAGCTTACACATCGCATGACTTCTTTTATCCGAGAAATCCAAAGTATAAGCAAAGACAGATACTGGGAAATCGGGAGGCAGCTCTTTCTCAAAGGGAAGGGGACCAAGAGAAGGGCAGACAGATGGGATGAAAACAGAATTAAGATGTGTCATTGCCACATGAGGAACGCAATCTGTGCACTGCACATGTGGGCTAATAAAAATAAAAATCAGAGTTAGAACACATGCACAAACAAAATAAAAACGTGAAGAAACTGGAAAATCACGATTACAAGAGCTACTGGGGCTGAGGCATAGGGCAGCACACTTCCCAGCTTGTGTGAGGGGAAACAGTTAGGAAGTGAAATGTCCTGCACCTCTATCTCTGCTGTGATAAAGAATAAGCAAGACCCCTGAGCACCCCCAAAGCTGGCTCCAAGCCGGGCTCCAAGCCGGCCCTGCAGTGAGGCCAGAGGCTTGCACTCAGGGGTGAGGTGGTCACCATGGGAACAGGAGGGGGCTGGGAGAAGCCACAGTGTCCAGGCCCAGTTGCTCCTGGTGCCTCTGACCTAGTGGCTGGGCGCAGGGGGACCAGGCGGGGCCTCTGGGTCGGGACTCTGTGGCCGAGACCTCCGGTTATTTTATTTAGGGGAAAGTAACCCTCGGGGTGCTGGCTTGTAAACAGGTTTGAGTCACCGGAATCTGAGTCCGAATCGGCCTCTGGTTGTCTATGGGTCAGCGGGTGTCGCAGGAGCCCTGTGGACCCAGCTACCCTTCTCTGGGTCCTGAGGCTGAAGCCAGGCCCTCTGCACTGAGCCGCAGCCCGGCCCTGGAACACTGTGTCTGGATCGGGCTCCCGTGAGTCTGACTCCGTCCCTCTGTGTCAGAGCCTTCAGCTGCCCTCGGGGACAGTGGTGGCCCCAGGCAGCTGTGGTCACTGCTTCCACCTGCACCGAGGCCCTGTGTGTTCTCACCCCAGCACCTCACAGCCGAGGTGCCCATGGGACCTGTGAACACACAACACCCTCAGCAGTGTCCCTCGGCCCCCGTGCCAGCCCATCCCGAGGGGCACACGGCCCGGCGTCCAAGCAGGGCGTGAGGGAGCAGCCGCTCTGTGAGAAGAGCACAGCCCACAAAGCCCCACCATGCTTGGCCGCCCAAGGGTGCAGTTTTGAAAATCAGCTGGGGCCCACGACACAGCTCAGCGGCACAGCACCTGCCCGGCAAGCGTGAGTCCTGAGTTCAGCTCCTGGTACTCAAAAAGAGAAAAAAAGACGCATGTTAAAAAGTCCATCGATGCATAATTGGCCAGGACACCTGTAGACGAGACATGGACTCTCCCAGCCAGCTCTGGAGGCCGAGCTGGGCGGACGCTGGCCGCAGGAGGAAGGCCGCTGCATTTGCCTGCTATGTAGGCGTGGGTGACCCGCCGGACACGTAGGTGACCTCAGAAGGGGCCTGCGTCTGTCCCGGCCACTGCTGACGCAGATGTGGAGCTCAGGACTCTGCCTTCTGCAAAGACCACGTCACAGGACAAAGCCGGAGACGCGGGTGGGGCGCCCGGGCTGCAGGCTCAGCCTCCCCACCCTGCTCCATCCCACTCCTCTCCAGTTGCTTAGCAACTCAGGCAGGCTCTGGCTGTTACCATGGAAACAGCTGCTGGGCCCAGGAGGTGGAGATGGATGCATATCATGGGCGGAGAGAACCCGAGAGCAGGGAATATCCGGAATCCGGTGTCACTGTGTGTCTGGTTTAAATTGTTCACCGGGAACCTACCTGTTTCTCCCTCCCCATTTGTGAGTGGATAAACACTCGGGCTCTCGGGCGATGTCCACAGCGCTGCCATGTTACAGGTTGAAATTCTTCGCTATGAAAGCAGAAAGTGACTGAGTCCTGGTGAGACCAAGAAGCCCCACAGAGCCTTTCGCCGCTTCCTTGGGCTGCAGCGGGACCAGCCAGCCGGGCCTGGGCCTCAGAACCAGGCCCACAGCATCTCCTGGGAGTGGGCCGCCCGTGACCTCGCCGCCCCAGCCTCCCGGCCGACTCGCTGCCCATCTAGCCTGGCCAGTGGGAACCGACTCACCTCCTATTGGCAAGGGCTTGGCGGTCAGCAGGCCGATGAATCCGGACACTCGGGGCCCCGAGTCAGGCCAGGCCCGGGTGACGTGGCTGTGGAAAGTGAAGCCCAGCCCGGCAGAGCCCAGAACCGGGCCTCAGTACAGCCCAGGGGCACTGGGAGGGGGACCTCCTGTGGGGACAGGGGCTCTCCTGTCCGTCTGTCTGGGCTGGGTTTCCCCCAGCGCTGGCTTGCTGTCTTGTTTTTTGCTTTGTGGTACTGGGGATGGAACCCAGGGCCCTTTGCCCTGAGCTGCATGCCCGGCCCCTTCTCATTTTGAGACAGGGTCTTATTAAGTCACCAAGGAGCCCACGCTGGACTGGCACTGGGGATCTTCCTGCCTCAGTGTCCCAGGGTGCTGGACTCCAAAGTGTGCGTCGCCGTCACCGTGGCTGGCTCTGGGCACAGTCTTCCAACATGAAGGTCTGTGTCACTTGAATTCATGGCGAAAGCCGGACGTACTGCCCCCCCGTCCGAGCCCCACCGGGCAGCATGTCCTCTGTGAAGTCGTTGAGCCTGACTGGCTGGGGCCGGGGCGCAGCGTGCCGTGTCCTCAGCGTGCCGTGTCCTCAGCCACCTTCACCCGGGGCGGGGGGCTGTGCCGCCCAGCTAGCAGCTCCCAAACCTCGGCCCCAGGACGAGGGTGTCACCCCCCATTCTCTCCTGGGCGCAGGGCATGGCTGGGACGGCGGGTGCTGGGTGCTGGGGCGCCGAGGGCTGAGGCAGGGACCCGACCCACCCCACGGGCTGCAGGTTCTCTGACTGCTTTCTCAGGGAGGATTTCAGGACGCGTGGGAAGAGGCCTGGAAGGTTGATGGGGCAGAAATGAAAAGCTGTGGACTAAGGAGCAGCACAGGCGCCCAGGAGGGAGGGGCACAGGGCTTCCCGGCCCGCAGACCGGGCCCCAGTGGACGGAGGGAGGCAGGTGAGGATGCGGGTCTGGGCTGCCGGACAGTGCGATCTCCGGCTGTGACCTTGCCTCCTCCCTGCTGCCGGCTTTCACTTCCTCCTCCGCTGGCCATGACTGAGCTGCTCCTGAGCCAGGGCTCCCCAGTCCCAAGGCAGCGTCCCCATCCCAGTGCCTGGGGCAGGAGGTGGGACGGTCATGGGTGGGAGGGACTCCCGGGGGAAGATGCCCCAGAGAAACAAGCCTCGTTCCCGCCCCAGGAGGACACAGCAAACCGAGGACCCGGGTGCCCCGACAGAGACTGTGGATGCTTTGTCCCCAGACGCCCAGCCTCCCATGGCATACAGGCCACCCGGGCCATGGTGCGTGACCGAGGCAGCCTGGGGTGGCTGAGAGCGTTCCGTGGTTTTCCAGTTGCGCTTGCACCACACGGTGGAGCGGCTACAGTGACTCCC
>PVJX010046025.1:0-12489 GCA_004027295.1 Dolichotis patagonum | reverse complement strand
TATATGATAGGAGAGGTACAGAAAATACAGTATGGTCTTCAAATTCTAGGAATTTATGTCTTGAAGAAAAGCACTACATGACTGCTACAAATACATATATCACATACACAAATACACCTGACTTTCTGTCAGTGTCTATTTTTAAACTGCATTAGTGTGATATGACAGATTCAGAATAAGTACTTTAGGAGAAGTGGGGTTCAATAGTTTTAATGAAACCTATCTCCCCAGCCAATGTGGTTAGATTTTCTGGTGGCTACCTGCCAGAGGTCCCCTGATGGAATTGCTGCAGGATGCCATGTATGTAGTAACCCTTCTATGGAGAAGAAATAAACTGAATGTGCTTTTTTCAGTCATTTAATGGTAGACAATTTTCTTCTTCAGAAATGTTCTATCATTGTACATCTTATAAAAAGAAAACTGAATGCTTTAACTGACATTATTAACAAATTATACAATGAAATTCTAATGAGAAAAGAAGTAAGAGCTTCACTGTACTATTTATTACATCTAAGATATTAATGTTAACTCCTTACTCTCTAAAATAAGTATGATTATCAATTTTCATATACAAAAAATGAGTTTTCTAGAAATACACTATATAAGTGCTCATGTCAAAAGATTTTAATATATGTGATAGTATAAACAAATCTTTTTATGGAAAATGAGATAGCATAGTACTCATTGATCATTTTCTGGTATTTAGTTCAGAACATCCTGTAATTCTTTCATTCTTTTGAATGGTTTTATAATATTTTGTTATGTTTGACATTATTGTATTTGAAGCCATGCTCAACTATTGCTAAGAAAGAGACATTACGGTAGCTACTGTTAATATCTGGTTGTCTTGTAAAATGCTATGTTGCTTATGTTGTTCTGTTATGATCTGCTTTGTTCTGTCCTTTTTTGTTTTATTCTCTTTAAAATAAAAAAATTAAATTTAAAAAAGAAAAATTCACATAAATTAAAACTCATGTTTGCTGAGTCCAAATTGAGTACCAAAGAAATGAAAGAAAATGTCAGGGTTATAGCTCAGTGGCACAAGTGTCTGCTTGGCAAGCATGAGGTTTTGAGTTTGATCCCCAGTACCATAAAACAGAAAGAAAGGAAGAAAGGAAGAAGAAAGGAAAAAGAAGAAAGAAAGAAAGAAAGAAAGAAAGAAAGAAAGAAGAAGAAAGGAAGGAAGGAAGGAAGAAAGGAAGGAAGGAAGAAAGGAAGAAAGGAAGAAAAGAAAAGAAAAGAAAAGACAAGAAAAAAGAAAAGACCAATCTAATGACATTGTGCAGTGGAAGGTAGTTTTGAATAAGTACTAGTGTCATTTAGCAGACAGGTAAAAATGATAGTTTCAACTGGGTTGAGAATTTCCCCAAGGCTCCACCGAAATACACAGAGAAATA
Source organism: Dolichotis patagonum (assembly GCA_004027295.1). Taxonomy (NCBI): domain Eukaryota; kingdom Metazoa; phylum Chordata; class Mammalia; order Rodentia; family Caviidae; genus Dolichotis; species Dolichotis patagonum. Next base: position 11,092 of record PVJX010046025.1, on the reverse strand, counting down.
TAGATAAAATAGGAAAATATAGAAAATATTTCAGTACAACTAGTGATATAGTTTGTGCAAATACCTCAGAAGACAGGTGAGTTTTCCAAGCCACTCAAAAAAGGTGTATACAACTCACAGTGACACAATAGACAGTAAAGAAGTGCAACTGAAGAACCATTATTTCATAGGGAGAATGGCATTGATTATAAGGCCATACTCCAGAACTCATGGGGCTGTATCCTAGCTGGTGCCCTCACTAAGCTTTCAGCAACTATCCTCAATGGAGACAGTTACTTCTGAATGATGGAACATGTGGTAGGACTACTGAAATGCATAGGTTTTATCACAATGCTGTTTTAAAATGTGTTACTGATTGATAATAGGTCACATGTGTGTGAGTCACCATGCGGAGGAATAAGGCTCATTTCTGTGTCAACATGTTGATTCTGAAAGAAGTATGCAGAACTATATCTGCAGTAAAAATTCATATCTGCAATCAAAACCTACTCTTATTTAGAGAAAATCACTGTTCTCACCAGGAAGTAGTCTAAAAGAATATATTGTCCAAAATAACTAAAAGTAAAAAAAAAATTGAAACCAGTGAATATAATTTTCAAATCAAATTGCTGCTATAAAAAAACAATTATTTTAAATAAATAGTTTAAGATTCTGTTGGAGTCTGCACTAGGAAAAAACAGAAAAATCTTAAAATGGTTCATTTGACTTAATTTTAATAACAGAAATACTATTACTTTGAAAATATTATTTGAAATGTAGATAGGATTAAGTAATTAATTAGTAAAGTAAAAGTCACTAAGGGACAAGATTCTGTACATAAGCAGAAGAAATACAAATAGAAAAAAGGTAGGTAAGTATAAATGTACCATTTTACCTGGTTTTGTATGTATCAATTATTTTCTGGATTTTTTTTCTTAAAAATAGAAGTGCATGAAAACAGCAATGATGAGCATGTGGAAGCTTCAGAGAGAGATTTCTAAAATCATTTTTCTGGTGACTCTTAAAACTACCAGTCCCAATAAGCAGCAAGATAAAGAGCCTCTCTGACAGAAACAGCTCAGATGCTGGAATAAAACATCCTGGAGAAGGCCAGACAAAAGGAGATGGATCCTCTTGACCTGGGATGAAACTAAGGGGAAAAAAAAGAGAAAAATAAAAAAAGGCTATAGCCTAGATGGAAGACTATAGCTAGATTGTTCTCACCTGAGTGAGTCCCATTATGAAATGCCGCTGGTATCCAAAGATGCACTGTCAAGGTAAAGTTGGGGTTGAAAAGCCCAAGGGCCTCAACGGGAGGATGTGGTCATGGAGAGGAGTGGTGGAGTGGAAAATAGCACCAGCTTGGAGAGCTGTACCAGTTCCCGGAGAGTGTGAGAAACTTAGTCTTCCTGCAGGAATGAGTGATTTGCTGGGCAACATTTTGGAGTTGGGCAGGACAAGCCCGGAGCCAGAACTTCATCAGCCAGAACTGCATCAGCTGCATCCTCCCAGCAGAGAGCAGATTGATGAGAATTGATTGCACTGAGTCCCACCCCTGTGCAAGTGCCAAAAGCCAAGGACAAGGTCTCCCTGAAACTATCCCTAATCAGCTCCATCCATGTGGCATGTACTAACGTGGTAAAGACTCCCAGTGGTTGTCCAGCTCAGAAGGGAGGGGCCAACTTGTTATACCCCTGCTTGTACTTCAGTAGTCATCAGCAGACTGGGGAGGGCAGGAACCCCTAGGCAGCACACTTCAGAGTAATCCTAGCCAATACAGGAAGTGCCAGGGACCCCCATTATCCACTTCTGGAAGAAACCAGAAACATGACAAGAGGAAGAAACAAAAGGAAGTTACCAGCCTCCAACCCTAACAGTACTGACCTAGGTGAGGTAAACAAAAAAGAGATCAGGGTTTGTGCACAGGTAACTCCTGAAAAAGCAGCATCTGACATAAAGAATTATCTTTGTAACATTGAAAAAGAACTCAAAACAGAAATACTAGTACAAGTAAAGGAAGATATAAGAAAAATAATAAAAGAAATGCTAAGTACCTCCGAAGAAGACACAGATGGAAGAAAGCAGGAGCATATAAAAAGGAGAGAAACCTTCAAATATAAAAAAAAATCTAGAATACATGAAACAGATTCAAAGAGATTAGAAGGAAATTAAAAACTCCATTGAAAGCTGGCAAAACTGCTTGAAAGAAACTAAAGATAGACTATTAAACCTTGAAGACACATTTGCAACATGTAATCATGAGAGGAAAAATCTCTTAAAAATAACAAGGGACCAGGAAGTAACAATACAAAGGCTAGAAAATGACAAGAGTATCTATAATTTAAGAATAAAAAATATGAGTTAAGAAGCAGAGGAAAACATAAATGAAATACAAAGGTTATTTACAGAAATAATTAAAGAAAACATCCTAAGCATAGGAAAAGGAAATATTCAGATATATGAGGCATACAGAACTCCATAGAGATTTAACCAAAATAGATCTATATCCAGACTTATAATAATCAAGATCTCAGAAATTCAACACAAAAACAGAATATTAAAAGCTTTCAGAGAAAAGAAACAGATCACCTATAAAGGAAAGTCCATCAAAATCACAACAAACTTCTCAAATAAAACAACAAATCAAGAAGAGCTTGACATGAAGTAATCTAAGCCCCCCCCAAAAAAACCACCTCAAACCATATTGATGTACCCTGAAAAACTATCTCTCAAAATAATGGAGAAATAAGATGCTTCCATGACAAAGAGGAACTGGGAGAGTTCGCGACCACCAATTCAATCTTACAAAACCTACAAACAATACTGAAGGGCATACTATATATAGAGAAAAAAACATCATGGTTTCAAGAACAGCAACAAGAGGGGGCCCAATGACATTGGAATGAAAGGGAAAAGTAGACAACCAATGGCAAAAAAAAAATAGCATGGCAAAGATGAGGCAGAGAATGTTGGCCATAATCACTAACATGGATGGCCTCAATACACTAATAAAATGAAATGTAGGCAGCTATAAGGAAGAAAAAACCTTGAGGCCCTTGTTGGTAAATGGATACAACCTGATACCAAGCCCAGGACTAAAAAAGTTCAGAACCACTTAGGTAAAAAGTAGATTGCCATGGGCTGGGCATTTAGCTCATTGGTATAAGTGCCTTCCTGGCAAGCGCAAGGTCATGAGTTCAATCCCCAGAACAAAAAAAAAAAAAAAAGTGGATTGCTTCCCTAATCTAAAAACTAAAGGAGTTAGTGGGATACAAAATGTACAATATACCCTGGGAAAGTGAAAGGGGTGTCTAAATAGGGAAGGCAGAGGACATTGTTAATCTTGTATCATGATTTGAGACCCATATTGCTTTCATTGCTCTGCTTAGCTTGGTTATATTCTGTTCCAGCTTGGCTACTTGTACTAGATATGAAGGCATAGACAGCTATTCCAAAAATAGCAGGATATACTACCATAACCAGTTTTAATTTCCTATTAACGTAATCTGAAACCCTGTATTGCCTCCACTGCCTTGTTTTGAATGATTTTATTCAAATCTATTTTTTTTGATCACTGTCTTGTCTTGACTAATTTTATTCAAATTGTTATGTTTGATAATATCAAGTCTAAGAGTATAGGCAACTACTCTGAAGACAATAAAGATTCACTATGATACCCATTCTGGTTTGACTATTACCCTCTTTTGAAGTTCTATAATGTATCCAATGTTTTGTTTTTATTGATTTTGTTTCATACTGATATGTTCAATTTTATTGTACCTAATGATATGGGCAATTATATTGAAGATAACAAGAGACATCATAGTAACCATTTTAGATCACCATTGTATTGTGATTTTAAATCATGTACTATGTCCATCCTTTTGTCTTGAATGATCTCATTTCTTTTTCTCTTTTGATTTTATTCTTTTCAAAAAAATTTTTAAAATTAATATAGTTTTTCTCTGAAGGGAAAGAGCTCTTTGGAAAATATACTGATACTTGATCTGGGTCAGGAAACTTGCAAAATAAAAGGCAATCCTGGACATTTTGTTTTGTGCAGGAACCAATACTCTTAATAAATCTTTCAGTAGGGTTGGGGACTGAGCTCAGTTGCGTAAGCACCTGCCTTGCAAGAGCACGGTCGTGAGTTCAATCTCCGGGACCAAAAAATAAATAAATAAAATAAATCTTGCAGTGAAGGTGAATCTATGGCACGCATGCCATGGTGTGTTGTTTGTTAGCCCACTCTCAAAACGAAAATGTTCACCACCACTGAATTATAGTAATTAAGTTGAATTATAGTAATTAAGTTGAATCACTTACCATACCTAAGGTAACTGAAGCACCACGTGCAATGAGGGTAACCCACTGCAGCAGATGAAATTCATTATTCTGAAGATGATGACTGCTTGCTTATGATCAAACATTGTTATTTTGTTTTCTGTATAATTCATTTTCAGAGCAAATATACCTGATAAGCAATGAAGGACTCCGTGTAGTTGGAGAATGATAGATTTAGGAAGTCATCTTGTGTAACCTCTAACAATAAAATTAAAAAGGACGAGACATCAGATTTTTCAAAAGTATGTGAAAAAAATCAGAGAATAATAGATAAAGCAAGATGACAACATCAAAGTTCATTGATCAAAAGTGACATTTTTTAAGTGTCAGAAAATTCAAATGTATGTGCTATCTCATTTGCTGAAATATGACACACACAATCTGTTAACATAAAATATTTACCCCAAATGGCACATCATCTTAATAAGCACGTTACATAGAACTACTCTTTTATAACAAACACACAGGATATATATATATATATATATATATATATATATATATATATATATATATATATATATACTAAAAAACACTGTAAAGATGAAATCAGAGGGGCTGGGGGTTTAGCTCAGTGGCTTAAGCACGAGGTTGTGAGTTTGATCCCTGGTACAAAAAAAAAAAAGATGAAATCAGTCAAATTCTATAGGACAAAGGATCCAACTTTGGAACTCTTAAATAGAATAAAATATAGGACAGGAAAATCTATCACATACAAAAAGAGAAAAAAATAAATCAAGAAATCAAAAAGTTGTTTAGATTACTTTTTTAAATTTAGTGTTACTAAAGATTAAATTAGAGGTATTCTGCCACTGAGCTATATTTAAACATTTTCATATTTACTTTGACATAGTGTGATGATTAAGCTTCATTTTTAATTTGACTGGGTGAAGAGACACCTGGGGAGGTGACTGTGTCATGAGGACACAGTATTCATTAGTATATTAACCCACTGATATGGAAGCAGAATGTGATTTTGGGAGGCTGGGCCCACTTGGATGTGGGTGGATGGGGGAGGTGGCTTTGGAAGGTGCATCTCTCTTTAGCTCTCTTCCCTGACGTTCTGCTACAAGGAAGCCATGAAATAAGCAGTTTGCTCTGTTATGTTTTTTCCCCCTTGCTGGTTGGTTTTGTTCTGGGTTTTTTTGTTTGTTTTTGTTTTTAATTGAAAGCAGCCACACTTAGACTGGCCTTTTGAGTTCCTGAACCAAAATAAATTTTTCTCTTTTAAGTTGTAGTTATCAGATATTTCATCTCAGCAAAGTGAAAGCTAAATGATACAGACAAGTTCTGGCTAAATTAGGACTCTATTGCCTCAAGCTTCATAGTAGTTGAAATTGTAGGCATGTGCCAATATATCTAGTTAGATCTTGATTGGGGTATCAAGTACAAAACATTTTTAAAACAAATGCAGAAATTAGAACACAAGGTCTTAGAAAGCACTGTTTCAAAAGTTTATTTTGTTGATGATGAATGCTTCAATATGTATGAATAAAGTAAAATCATATCTGGGGTTTGAGAGGAAACTAATCTAGAGACTCAGGACCATTGTTTATCATAGCCATTGCACCAAACCCTGCGTGTGGTCATTTGTGTTTGAAACATGTACAGTAAATTACCCACACACCTAGAAAATAATAGAGTTTTAAAAATATGAAATAAATAATGTATACATTTAAATGTATGTTGATGCTAGGAAAACATTGATATATTCATTATATATTTGAATATGAAACATTAATTCTGAAAGTGAGGATTATTGTGAAAGTTAGCAATTTTGAACCATCCCATATTAAAAAAGTTTGATACTCAATATTTATTCCCCCGTGTATGTTTCCTATACAATTATGATGTCATTAAGCAACAAAGACTTTTTTGTCCAGTGAATGTTTCAGCCACTTAATACATTTTGATTTCTGTGATTCTGTCTTTCTTATTAAATTCTGTGGTCTTGAGTATAAATGGGCATAAATATATTCCTTTACTCACCTATCATTGGCAGAATCCAGGACTTAAAAAAATAAAGAACATATCAAAATTACAGTCAATCAAAAATGTTTATCAATACATTTAATATTGCAGAAGATTATAGTAAAATATTTAATATACTTAGTTGACAAAAGACATAATTTATACCAAAAGTATTTGTGCTCTAAGTAACCTATCAATAAATAACTTTGTATTCTTCCATCAGGACTCAACTCATACACTAAAAGTGTCAATTTTTAAAATATGTAAACCTGCACCATATATTCAATAATACTGAAATTTCTAGAGTTCTCTCTTAAACTTGCTTTTCATTTTTTACTATAACTGTTACTGTTGTAATATTTCCATATGAACAAATAAAATATTATTTTCTGCCAACACAGTGTACAGAATTTGAAGTTTTTTAATTGCATATCTATCCACTGATCTCCATGGTAGCATAAATGAGTATGTGACATGTTATTCTGTTCTTTACTTCCTCTGGCATCATAGATTCTAATACTTCCTTCTAGAATTATAAAATCTGGTAATCAGTTAAAACTCACTTCACTTTCATTTCAGCAAACATAATGAACTTTGATAAGAGAAATTTGAAACAAATTCTTATTAGAATACGTATTTCACATTTCAAAGCACAAATATAGTGTAACTATATCACTGATACTTTTGGAAAGAATTTTGATAATGGAACAAACTTTTCTACATGGAATAAAACTAGTTTCAAAGGAAAATTTGACTGGGATCTCCTTTCCACTGCTGCTTTTCCAGAATCATGTTGTTAAAGAGATGCAATAATGCTATCAAAATTAGGAGTCTTTAAAAGCATATAAATGGTGCAAATAATAATTACATTGAGACATAGAATAAGAGGAAAGTGTGTGAGTGTATATGAAATCACATCTTGATTATTTTCATCTTTTTGACAAGTTTGGAAACTTTCTAAGTAAGAAGTCAGACAGAAAAGCTAAAAATAATATCTAAATTAATGTGTTAAAATGATATCCCTGTTTTAATTCATTTCATTTATTTGGAAATATTTACTAATTCTTCACACATTGCAGAATGTCTTAATGGAATCTGCCACTGAAATTTCTAATGTACATTGCATTGGTATGATACTGCTGTCACAATTAGTGGCAGCTTCCCTACAAACTCTGAGTATGACTATCTTGCATTCAATTAACAGTGTTCCCTCTATTTACAAACTTAATTTGTTTTACTATTTTGGGGGAAATGCCTGTGTTTGCTTTTGTGTGAGGAAGACGACTGTGGTCATTTTGTCACCTGACACAGGATTTACGAAAGGAAATAAAACTTTGCCAAAAGATTTTGTTTACAAATCAAATTGTTTGCAAACAGAAGCACTCAGGAATGTAGGTATTACTTTTTTTTCTGATATATGAAGAGCTGCTCTTAAGAAATCACTCTTTGCAATTCCTCATTGTGTTATGCAAGTCAATCTAGACAAAACTGAGAATCTGTCATTTATTTTAAGTAATATGCAGATTGATATTTGACATGTGATCATATTATGATAAAAAGATGTAAATCTAGGTAGTAAGAAATTCTGAGATAATGATATGGGAATAATAAGGAGTGACTAAAATAGCAGACAGGTAATATTCTTATATTCTTAGTCTAGAAACTAATCATATAAAAAGCACCTATAGATTCCTAGATACATTCATTTCCTAATTCTTTATTGAGCATTCTGCACAAGTTTCGTATTTGTGGACAAAATACCAAATGCCTATATTGAATCTCAATATTCACACTTATGTGTTTAAGGTACTATATGAAATGAGTCTTTATAAAGAAGGTAACACTTCTGTTTCTAATATGTTTAATCCTATAAATTATGGTAGGCATAGTACTCATAGACTTGCCATTATATGGACATCTTTATTATATGCTAACTAAATTGATATTCCTGAATCCCTTGTTTCTGTTAAAATACTACTCAAATAATAGCTCTACGAGGTCTGTTTTACTCCATTTCCCAAGTGAGAAAATTGTGGTCAAAAAGAAGTAATATTTGCAGAAATATCATATAGTACATGTGGAGGACCTGAAATTTAAATGTAGACATATTTGATTGTAACTGATATGAATATTTATATTAGCTTGGTTTCTGAAATTCAAAACCTTTCCTCTTTTTCAGATCTGCTGAGTTATGGCTTGTATTTAGATGTCCACCCTAAGACTCATGGCATCACAGGTGGAGGTTTTTCAGAGGTGGCTGAATCTAGAGTATGTGAATGATTCATCTTGCAATGCTAGGATTAAGGGTGAGGGATTACTAACTCATTGGATTACTAAATCTACTGATTGATTTGACACTGCACTAACCCTGGTATCCTGGATAATATATAAGGAAAGAGAGAGGTTTGTTTTGTCACTTGCTTCCTTGCTTTGTTACCTTCTGCCTGCCATCCTCTGTAATGCCTGTAACCAACCAATTATGGAATGAAACTTGTGCAAACTGTGAGCTAAATAAACTTCTCCTTCTTTAATTTTAGATATCAGATATTTTGTCCCAGCAAAAGAGAAAACTGAGACATGCTTCATCTTCTACATTTACTTCACAATTAGAAATTCATTCTTCTCTATCTAGTTCTGGAAACACTTAATGTGTTTACTTAGAAATTACTGCAATAATTTAACTTCCTTTCCAGACCATAGCACCTAATACAGTTTTTGGCTAAGAGCAGTCATTAAATAAACAATTGATGATTAAAGTAATTGTTTTCATTGCTATTTCAACACAGGAGGCAGTGACACTCCTGATTATATTTTAATGTTATCCTTTCAGGCAGTTTTAGATATAATATGCAATCTTTTTTCCATAGTTCAGAGATTTAAGTTTTTAATATCAAATTGTCAGCCAATCCTCACTCAACAAGTATACATTAAACAAACTCAGGATACATTTTCAGAATCTTCAACGGTGATTTCCATTAAAATGTAAGTTTCTCCAAAAATAGATGTAAATTTACTTACTGGTCTAAACTTGCATTTGCCAGCACATCAGCAGTTTTCATAAGGAGCTCTGTGAATGTTTATTTGAAATAAGTGCATCATTTCTCAGTCACGTTACCCCCATTCTCTGCATGTCCTTGAGATTCCTTTATCATCCAGATCACTGTGCTGCATGTTCAGCCCTATTAGTTTTTAGCTTAATGCTGTGCAGTTTCACTCACTGATAAAAGCCTTATTGTAGTGTTTTTAATACCTACAGCGCCTCTGTGATTTTGCACAAATTAATTGTTCTTTTGTAGCTATTTCAGCGTGTTAGTACTTTGAAGCTGTTACTGAGGAGATAGACAAGGAGAAGCTGTAGTTTACAGCGCGACAGCTTAATTTACATAGGCAATGTGAAGTGGAATGATGAGGAAATTAAATTGAAGGAAAAAAAATACTGTGCTGTTGAAAAACATTTGTGTTTGACCTGAGTGATCCAGCTTGAAAAACTACCTAAATGGAACTACCTAAATAATTGCTCTGGCCTTCACTTAACTTATTTGAATAATAGACTAAAAGACTAAAAGCTCATATATCTTTAAAAGCTAGAACAGATGAGATTTATGATTGTACGAACACTTGGTTTGAAGTAAGAAATAGAGACAGTTTATGATACTTGAATATTTTCCAGAAAATGATGAAAGAAATATCCTAGTCCATGTGCCAATCCATGATCAAGGGGAAATAGTGAAGGGAAACCATTTCAAATTGCCTGTTCCCTCTGTGTTGCTAATAAACACACTCTCTCTCCTGCCCTGTATGTGTCAACTCTGATGTCATCCTTTCAACTGGGCTCAATCTCATCAACCTGCCTTTTCTGTCCTTAACATTATCATAAAGAGCCACATAATCATGTGGAATGCTTTAATATTCTTTTCTACCACTAAGAGGTCCTGTAGTGAATTTTTAATTAAACAAAATTCATTTAGGTCATTGAACTTGACACCAGGGATAAAAGAATGAGCTAAAGAAACACAGCACCTGCCTTCCTAGAGTTTATAAAATGCTTCAATATAAAACCAAATTATAAAGACATAATTGCAAATTATATAGTAAAAACAGAGGTATTGATACCATACTAAGTGACTGACTTTAACAGTCTAAAGGATTGTAGCAGTACAGTCTATATCATCAAGTCAGACTGAACTAAATGCTGATTTTTTTGTGTATACCTTGGAGATAGAACATCATTGTGTTTCAAAAATAATCATTTTTCATTTTCATACTTAATTGCTTTGTTTTGTATGTAATAAAGATATACTCGTAATTTTTTTGGTAGAAAACATTCTGAATAGTCCAAAAATCATTGAGATTACACACAGTTTAACACTTTTCAGAGTTGTGATTGTGTTTAATTTATCTTTGATTTTAAAAACCCAGGGTGCCTGAGGGAAGAAAGTGAAAGAAATGTACAAAGGTAATTTACGTGAGAGATTCACAGTGACGTTGGTTGGAAAATTCTAATATGGAGGAACTATGTAGTCTGATACAAAGTTTTTCTCATTTAATTTTCAATGATATATTATTGCTTACTTCTTTCTTAAGGTTCTATTATTCTGAACTATAGGTAGTAGAAAGGATGATAAATGTGAAATTGAAAAAATAATAGTTGCCTTTGAAACTATGAACAACATTGTTCTTTAAGAAATCTTAGGAGGAAGAAAGTCTTTGAAAACCTTAATGGTCACTTATTCAATTTTATCATACAGTGAACATTCAAGGAATATGTAATTGATTTGTATGAAATAAAGATGTCCAC
>PVJX010046024.1:0-12481 GCA_004027295.1 Dolichotis patagonum | reverse complement strand
GGGTAGTAACAATACATAATTCTAAGGAAAAAAGGAAAAGAACAAAACAAAAGAAAACAAAACAAAAAACACTAAGAAATCGTTACTTGATAGATTACATACTGATATCTTAGAAATGGTTGCTCAAATTACAAAATTAAAACACGCAAAGTAGACATTCAAACAGTGAGGCTGTTGACAGTTCTGCTCCATGATCTGAAGATATTCAAATCTGGGCATGGCAAATTCTTCCTAGCATTGGTACACAGCTGAGTTTCTCTCTGTAGGGATGGTGGTTTATATATATGTCCTAGTATAGAACTCACAATTCATTCTGTAAAGTGGGTCTGAGTATACATGTATAACTATTCACATACACATGTATGCAATTGACTTGCATGATTAACTAACAATAACTTTGAATTTCTTTGTCTAATACTTGCATTGATTTTAGTATATAATCTGTTTATAATATCAGCACAAAAATGTTATTTTTAAGCAGAAACGTCACTGGGAAAGAAGCAAACAAAGATAGGGAATAAGTATGTCTAGACTTTTTGAGGTATTCTCTAACTTGAAGTCTTTTCTCTATTTTTCTTTAATTTCCTGTTCTTTTTTTCCTGTCCATTTCCTGTCCACTTTTGTGTTCTTTAAAATATCTCTTTCTATGCATTTTATTATTTTTCTCCTTACTCACCTTAAAATCAGATTTTGGTCCAATATAATCTTTGCTTTATGTCCTAGAATAGGGTAATTTAGATCAAAATTCAATCTCTGCTTTGTATGGACAAGATGACATTTAAATCTCTAGGGTTTATTTATGCAAATATCAAATATCTTAAGTAGTGGCTATGAGTCACTATGAATTTTCCTAAATTTCCTCTTAGATATAATTAATAATTTACAGGTTGAAGGATGCATGCTGGATTATGATCATATCCTTCCAAAGAGGATGATGGCCTTTCATTATTTAGCATTCATTTATATGCTGTCACTGAGATTTTTGGCATAGTTCTCATGCCCAAAATGTTTCTAACATCTGTGTGATGATGATGATATATATATATATATATATATATATATATATGACTGAAGATTCCGTATTCAAGAATTTCAAACCTCAATTGACCTTCAGAAGCAGCTGAATGAATTTTTTTAGTAGTGGACAAAATATAATGTCAAAATAAAAGAAGTGTAAGGTAATAGTTTTTAGTTCTAGGAAATACATGAAATCCTAGTATGGTTAAAGTAGTTAAATTTAATGTAATGAAACATTTTATGTGGCTTTGCATTATCTTTTACCTAAATCTGTCATGCAAAAAAAATGAGGATCTCAGCAACAACAGGCAGATTAGGTTTAGGAAGGAATGAGTTGATGTTCATTATTATGACACATTGACTAAAGCATGTTTCTAGATTTTCTGCAGGTTAGAAATTCATAATCCATGATAGCAAAAATAAAGATTGCTTTAGGACAGTGAGGATGAAATTCATTTGACACAGAGTATGGTTATTCTTTGTAGATGAACTGAGTTGGGAAAAAAGCATTTTTCCCCCATTTGGATTACATTTACTATCATTTTTATTCTTTTGGTAAATGGCCAAAATGAATGGATCCACCAGGCTGTAGAGAAGAAGACCACATTCATAGGCATGAAGTGAAAATTACTGACATGGTTTTCAAAGGAAATGTGATACACTGAGGTGAGATCAACAGAGTGCTAATAAAGAAACAGGACTAGAGATGATTCAAACAAAGGAAGTTTATTTGTGTAAAACATAGATACAAATTAGGTAAACTCCAAAACAGGTATTGTTTATTGGTTTTTTTGAAATTGATGAATGATAGCTGATTTTATCATTTTTTTTCCTTCACAGATATTCTCTACTTAAGCTATCTTGAGTATACATGTGTTTGGTGTACATTCTTAAAAGGAAAGATATGCAAATATTTTTATGGCCAAATCCTACTATAATGGACTGTAGGATTACAGTCCTACTAGGTCTAGGATTACAGTCTATTAGGTCAGCTATAGTCCTATTATAATGGACTGTAGAATTATTAGATTCTAATTCTATTGGGTCAGCTATTAATGAAAATAAAGATGAACTAGAAACTTTAACATTTCATAATTTTAATATGGGTTTCCATTATAATAGGATTTATCTTAAAAGTATTTGATTTACATTGATCACATTTAATTTTTATTGCTTTTTAAATATTTCTTCACTAATACTAGCAAACATATTGCAACAAATTATCAAGAAGATTATATACCATGACCAAGTGGAGTTTATCCCAGGAATGCAAGGATGGTTTAACATATGCAAATCAATAAACATAATACAGCATATCAACAGAGCTAAAGACAAAAGTCACAAGATCATCTCAATAGATACAGAAAAAAACTTTTGATAAAATACAAAACCCATTCATGATAAAAACCCTATAGAAAATCAGAATAGATTGTCTTTACCTCAATCTCATATTGAGGTAAAGCAACACCCAGTGTCATGCTAAATGAACAAAAACTGAAAGTTTTCACCCTAAAAACAGGAACAAGACAAGGATGTCCACTATCATCACTCCTGTTCTATATAGTTCTTGAAATATTATACAGAGAATTAGACAAGAGAGGGAAATAAAAGAAATAAGGGTAGGAGAGGAAGAAATTAAACTATGGTTATTTGCAGATGACATGATAACTCTACATAGAAGACCCCAAAAACTCCACCAAAAGACTTCTAGATTTAATAAGCAAATTCAGTACCATAGCTAGATACAATGTCCACACTCAAAAATCAGTATCATTCTTGTACACAAAAAAACAACCTCACTGATAGAGAAATTAGGATAATAACACCCTTCACAAAAAACATCCAAAAAAATGAAATACATAGGAACCAATCTAACAAAGGAAGTAAAAGATCTATACATTGAAAATTACAGTACTATGAAAAGATTGAAGAGGATTTCAGAAAATAGAAGGATATCCCTTGCTCATGGATAGGACGACCCAACGTTGTGAAAATGCCCATACTCCCAAAATTATTATACAGATTTAATGCAATACTGATGAAAATATCACTAGCATATCTCGCAGAACTAGAGAAAACATTCAAAAATTCATTTGGAAACAGAAGAGACCTAGAGTAGCAAAGGTAAGCATGAGCAACAAAGACAAGACAGGAGACATCATCTGACTTGAATCAATCCCTGACTTGAAATTATACTACAAAACTACTGTGATAAAATAAGCATGTTACTGGCAAAAAAAAGACCTGAGGACCAGTGGAACACATTAGATGATTGAAACACAACTAAAGACACACTCAGCCATCTTACCTTTGATAAAGGTTCCAAACATGTTCACTGGAAAAAAGAAAATCTCTTTAATAAATAGTGCTGGAAAACCTGGCTTTCTATATGTTGAACACTAAAATTAAACCTATGTCTATCATCAAGCACTAAACTAAAGTCAAAATGGATCAAAGATCTAAATATTAAAATATAAATACTAAATTTACTAGAAGACAAAGTAGGTAGAAATCTTGAAGACATAGAGGTAATCAGAAAGTTCAAGAACTAGACACAAACTGCTTGGGAACTACTTCAAAACATCAAAAACTGGGATATAATTTTATTAAAAAGTTTTCACACATCAAAGGAAATCACCAACAGAGTAAAAAGACAACCCACAGATTGGGAAAAATTCTAGCCAATTGTTCCTCAGATAAAAGACTTCTATAAAAAACTCTATAAAAGACTTCTATAAAACAAGACTTCTATAAAAAATCTATTAAAAAAACCCCTAGTTTAAAGACCCACTCCAAAAATAGGCATCTAAAATGAATACATACTTCTCAGATGAGATATAAATGGCAAATAAATACATGAAAAAGTGTTCATCATCATTGGTCATTCAAGAGATGCAAATTAAAACAACACTGAGATTCTATCTCACCTCAGAAAGAAAGGCTATCATTAAGAAATTAACCAATAGCAAATTCTGGTGGGGATGGGGGGAAAATGGAAGAGTTTTCCACCGTTGGTGGAAGTATAGACTGGTACAATCACTGTGGAAATTGTTGTGGAGATTCTTTAAAAATTTAGGATTAGAGGTCCCATTCGACTCAGCTATTCCCCTTCTGGGTATCTTCCCAGAAGAATTTAAATCATCATACCACAGTGATATATGTACACTCATGTTCATAGCAGCACAATTTGTAATAGCTAAATCTTGGAAACAACCCAAATGCCCATCAACCAAAGAATGGATAATAAAGATGTGGCATTTTTATACAGTAGACTACTACTCAGCTATAAAGAAGGACAAACTTGATGTTTTTGTAGGCAAATGAATACAACTTGAAACCATACTCCTAAGTCAAACAAGTAAACACCAAATTGTTTTGCTAGTGTAAAAAACTGAAAGAGTAAATAAGATCCAAAATGTACAAGAGATTTGTGAAAGATGAAAAAACTGCTCAAAAGGAAAAAGCAACCGGGTTGGGGGAATGGAGGAAATAAGGAAGGGAAAAGAATAAAAACATATACATACAAGATAGGTGAGATTAATTTACTACTAATTTCTATTAGTTCATTGAAAAGAACAGCTTGTGAGTAGATTTTTTGCTCATTTTTTCATACCTATATCATAATATTAGAAACTATTTTGAAGAAAACAACATGCAATATATTAACCATTGTTAATCTCCTATTATCTTGTTCTGAGAATTTGTACCATTATTTTTTATCTTCAAAATAAAAAAATGAAAAAATAATATATCTTCACTATCTAATGAACAGGTACTTTTTCATATCTTCTGGGAAGAAAAACAAAAAAAATACTTGCAGTAAAACTAATAAACTAACAAAAATATAACTGCAATATTTAAGGATAATTTTCTAAAAGAAGCACTAGCATAATACAGAGAGATTAAGCAAACTTGACTTTAAACACCTTATCATTGATCAAAATGACTTCTCAAGTTAAAACCATTTATATTCATTGCAGTTCTACATGTAGCTTGCTACTACTTGCAAAATATCTCTAAAATTCTATGCACATTAAATACTATGCTTGACTTAGCATGTTTGCAAACTAGTTCACTGAAAGTATGTTGAAGCAAAAATTTTATGATCTTGCTGCAAAGGGCATTTGTAATTAGTTTGAAAGTGACAGAGACACTTAAAGAAACTTGGAAAACCTTGAAGGTCAAGGAGTGCTATTTTCAAGAGTAGCAGAGTTATCCCGCCGTTATGGATTAATAACTGGTGGTCAACTTAACGACAGCTGGATTACATCAGCGTGGCACTGAGGTGAGATATTTCACCTGCGGAAAGTTGCCAGCATAAATAGAGATGTGGAGAAGGAGAGCATTAGGGGCATTGAGGCATTAGTGTTGAGGCATTGTGAGGTCTCCTACATGTTGCTGTTTGAGCTGTTAGGTTCTCCTGGAGAAGCTCTGGTCCTCACATCAAGCATTGCTTCCTGGCTCTGGAGGGAAAAACGTGTACCACTTGGTCTCCAGGATGGACTCATCACACTGGCTTCCTGGCATGTGCTCAACTGTGCTTGTCATCGGAGGAGCTCGGGGCCTCCATGTCACTGAGGATGGCCGTGATGCTTTTCAGGACAGCCCTGGTCTTGTTGTGAATGTGACTTCTTGGCTCCAGCATAGAACCCTCAGCCTATCACCACAGCTCCTTCACCCTCCTGGCGTAGACTTCCTAGTTTCCACCGCTGACCTTTGGGCCTTCCCAGCACGGATCCATAAAAGAGACTGGGTGAGTCCTTCTTGTGGGCTCTAGATCTCCAGTTGGACTCATGGGAGACATTGTCATGAGCTCTGGTTCTTCATCTGGACTCATGTGGGACACTGCTGTGGGATTCAGGCCCTTGGCTGAATATTCTGTGTCTTTACTGTTGTGGATAGATGTCCCACATTAACTTGTGTTAACTCTGGGTGACCATCATAAAAATAATATTATAAACTCCATGTCCTGATTCTAATTGTTCTGTGTACACCCCCTGACTACAACACCCCCAAAGAAAGTTTAAAAGTTACAGTTAACCATGTAATCAGAGGATAAAAGCCCTCTGTATGGTAAGGCATGTGCTCTCCTAATAAACTGTAAGTGACTTAAGTTCCTGATTTCTTTGGATGTACAATTTCAGTCTTAAGGTCTTGCCAGTGTTTATCTATTTGACAGGACTTAAGAAAGAATTAGTAAGAGAAATTAATGAACTTAACTTAGTAATGGTTGAAAATTTAAATAATCTTTATGATTTTTAAAGATCCAGTTAGGTTCAGGTAACAGAGATCTCAGGAAGAAAAATTGTGATATTTTGTATTTCCTTGCTTACATAGTTATATCACTTTGACAGTGACTTGACTTTATATAGTTCTCAATAGGCTAATGTGGTCATTCCTAGATAAATCATGTTCTCTCATTTTTTAAAAAAATTAAATCAAAGTATCCATGTACATACTAAAATGTCAAAAAGTTGTACAGGATTATATTAAAAACAGCAGGTCCCTACCATCTTCCCCACAGGAAGCCGTTCTTAGCTTGTTACTTTATGGTTATTTTCCATTGCTGAGTAATATACTTGCAATGCTAACTGCTGATTTTTCAGGGTCAGGTGTAATTCTTTGATTGTTTATTATTGAAAATGTGGTGTTTTCTCACTTCTTCCTTTACTCTTTAGCAACATGGCTCACCATTGTTTTCCTTCTAGTCCTGAAGTAATGCAGTGTTATTGGATCAGTATTCCTTGTTGACATAATTATTTTGGCCCCACAAACACGTCACAGCTTACTTGTTTAGTGAACTTTTTACTTTTCCTTTCTGCTGTAACTCTTAAACTTTGAAAAGTGAAAAATTGTCCAGTTTTGCTTAGTGTCCTATGCACAAATCATCTTTTCAACCACAAATTGTTGTACATTGGATATTTTGTTTAATATTGCACAAATCTCTTCTCAAATCTTTGATCCATTGCTCTGGTTGTGCTATATGCCTGGTTATTCAGCTGTCATTCTTAGTTCTGCTTTTCCACTATTATGGGTCTTCTCTTTTCTTCTCTGTGTGTCTTCTCTCTTGTGTGTCTTAGAATTTGTTTCAGTGGAGCACAGCCCCACACAGCTCCTTGAGATAGACTGGATTTGGGTAAAACTTTGTGGACCCTGTCTTGCATGAAAGAAGTCTTTACCTTTATTCTAGCTTACTGATGGCTCATCTTGGAGCAGAAGTCATCCAGCACTACACCACTGAGGGGACTTCTTTTCTGGCTTTCAATGTTTCCAGTTTTCAAAGTTGCTGTTGAGAAAAAGTCTGAGGCTATTTCAATTCTTACTCCTTTCTTTGTAAGTGACATTGTCCCCTTCTCCTCCTCTGAAAGCTTATAGACTCTCATCTCTCCTCAATATTCTGAAGGACTTCAGTGATGATCTCTGATGCAAGCATATTTTTATCCTTTAGGATAGGTATCTAATAAGCTTTTCAATTTGAAGACTTACATTCTGGGATTTTAGGAATTTTTTAAAAAATATTTTACCTCAATTTTGCATTTCTGGAATATCGTTTTTTTTAAACATTGGAACTCCTGGATTGATTCTCTAATTTTCTTTCTGCTTTTTTTTGTTTTGTTTTTGATATCTGGAATCAAACTCATGACCTTGTACTTGCCAGGCAGGCACTTGTGTCACTGAGCTAAACCCCCGGCCCAATTCTCTCATTTTCTTAACTAATGCATATAAGATTAAATATTGCACAGTTTCTCTAATACAATAAACCACATGCTCAGGACTTAAAGAGAAAAATAAAAGATGAATAATAGGAAACAGGGAGACAGACTGGGTGGAGATGGGGAGGGTGGGGGTTGGGAAGGTGGGTGGCAGCAGATGGGGAGGGGAAGGGAAGCAAGGAGAATCAAGATGCCTGTGTACATGAACCAGCTCCCCACAGTGAATGCACTGGGTATGTATTGCAAACATATACTAATTAAATTTTTTAACAATATTTTTGATACATTTGTTGGTTTTCATTATGTTGCATGAAATTGCTACTTTCTTTGTACTTTTGTCAGTGATTACTGGTTGTCTAGAAGGGTTTTTATTTGTTAGCTTTTATATTCATGTTTTGAAGCAATTTCATTAAATCTGTATTTGTCAGTTTACCAGCTTAAATTCACTGTGCTCTTTCAAAGTCAAATGATGGGGAAGTCACTGCCATACTTTAAATATTTTTTATACTTTTTTTTTTTGGTATCTGCAGTTGAACTCAGGACCTTGCACTTGCCAGGCAGGTGCTGGCTATAACCATTGAGCTATGAACTCACCCATCTTCTGCTTCTTTTAAAAGGGCTGGGAAGATAGACTATTTAAACCATATCTTGGGTCTCTGAATGGTCCTCTTGGTATATCCTCTTGCTCATTTTTTCCCCACAACTGTAGTATTTTTTCTTACATCTCAATAGATACTAATTAAAAATATATACATTAAAATGTTTTCCTCTTAGTAGTCTTTTTTCTTTGTGTTGCTTTTCCTATTTTCCTTGTTTTACATTCAAGCACTCCTTAAATGTGCCATTTTTCAGGACTAAAAAAAGTTGACTGGAAGCTGTGAGACATGAACAGATCCTGTCAACTGCAAATCTCACAGCAGCATGATGGAGCAGGGACATTTAGTTCTGTGAATGTCAGATGCATTATCCTGAAGGGCTGGGGTTTGCCAGAAATGATGCTCCCAGGTCTCCATTAGAGAAAAGCCCTAGCTGATAGGTTTCTGCACGTCAAGTAGAGAAGGCCAGATGCAGGCCTCAGGATTCAAAGGACACACTAACACCCTCCTCTTTGTTTTTTTTTTTTAAGCCTGGTTCCTCTTCTCTTGACTCTGCAAGTTGCTCCCCAGTCTACCCACCCCATCTTCTTTTTTCAAGAGAAAGGCAGGCATGCTTTGTATCATGCAAGCATAGGCCAGGTGCAGTCGAAATCTGGGGACAGAATCCTTTGATGGCTTGTTCAACTCTTCATTTCAACACTTTTCTTCTCGTGCTTACGGTGGTATCTGATGCTACCATATGCTTAGCCTTTGGGGGGATTCTGAGTTATAAATCTAATGAGTTTTTAGCTTTCCTTGTTGCTAGCCTAAGATTTACTTTTCTGGGGTCTATGAAGTCTTTTGCCAGCCGCACATCTGCTTTACAGCTTCTTCTGAAATGCCCATGTTGCAGCTTCTTCTTTCATACTCTCTGTGTTTTGGGGTTTGTGCTTGGGGCAGGAAATCAATTTTCTGTTGTTTTAGCAACAATTCAGAAGGGTATAAAGTTGAGGTGTGTGTGCTGTTTGGTGGACTGCATTTTCAAAGATAGTCACCGCAGTAACACTTGTCCCTTCTGCTTTCAATGTAATGTTGGCACTCTTTCCATTCAGAAGTGCCTTCAATTTTCTCTTCTCTTGACTTCTGGTGGAATTTTGACTATAGTTAAAATGGTGCTTTGTGAATCCTTAGGCTGGGCCATCAAGGGTTGTATGGCTTATGCTAACCTTCTGGATTCCCTGTGTCTTTTGGAATCTAGACATCACGATGTGGCTAGAATGTGGTGAGCAAGGTGGAGAGTGATAAAAGCTGTGCTGAACAGGAGAGACAGGACAAGTCCTCAAATCTGTCCTTCAGTTCTAGCTTAAGATGCACTCAATGCTGAGGTGATACAGGAACTTAACCTTCAGTTGTTTCATTTTACCTATGGTTGTATATAATTTGCTTTGTAAAAATTTACTGTGCTGCATCTTTTCTATGAAAATCTTGTGGTGGAATGTAAAGGCCTTTTCTGTAAGACTCTATTATCTTTGCCTGTTTGTTTCATAGGAAGACAAAGCACAAAGACATATCAGTTTTGAATAGCAACAAACATTTGAATGTACAATAATTTTAAAAGTAAGGTAATACTGAGTCAGACATGGTGGTGGATGCTTGCTGTTTCAGTACTCAAGAGGCTGAGGCAGGAGTATTGCCGTGAGTTTGAAGCCAGCCTAGGCTATGTAGTGGGTTCAAGTCATTATGAACTATTACAGTGAGATCCTGTCTCCAAAAACAAACAAAACAGTAGTGTGATACCTTAAATAGTGAACTGTCAAATCACTTTTTTATACACTACTTTATACTGCTCTATTTCATAAACACTTATAAATTGCATGTCTCCTAACATCTTTGTTTTAGAATTTGAGTATCTTAGTTATTAGAAGTGTTTTATAGGTCTTCTAAAAGTCCTTGTTCCTTTCAAACTGACTTTTCTTGGCAAGAACTTTTATCCATATTTTCCCTCTATTGCAAGCTATTTGTATCCTTTCCCCCATAGAATTGTTGATTTTTCTACATAAATTATTCTGCAAAACTCAGCTCTCCTGAGGGAACGGGTGATTTCTTTTACACATGGAAAAAAAACCAAATGCACACATTTGCTTTGAACAAATAATATTTAATGTTTTTAAGAAGAGGATGCACCATGTTGTGCTGGATCTCAGCTTCACTCCCCAAGCACCCAAGTGCTCTCCCAGATTGTCCACTCTGCACACTTACAGTTGAACATTGTAAATCTCCACACTCACACGGACCTCTCACGGGAAAACACAGCAACGAGATCTTCCTTCTTCTACCTGGAAGAGCTCTGAGGCTTTGCAGAAATCCAAGCACTTGATTTACTGTTAAATTTGAGTTTCAGAATTCTACTGTACTCTCCTCTGTAGATGACTTCACAGTGGCTTCTGGGACGCTCACCCCTGGCACTGTTGTGTTTTGATGGTAAAAGGGGTACAGAAAAGAAAAGATTGAAGCCTCATTGTTTGGCTTCACCTCAGACCTACTGAAGCAGAATATCCCTCCTGAAATATTTCCTTTTTATACATATCAACATGTATTATTTGTGCAAATGAGTGATACCCACTGTGACATTTCCATAGTGTATATATTGTGCTTTGACCCTTTCTACCATTTTTCCTCTACCTTCTCCCCTTCACCTCTCTTCCTTTTCTTCTCTTCACCATTTTGAATGTGGATGGCTTTTTAATTAGGAAACGGGAAAAGGATAAAAACATGTATGATTCACAGAGATATCTTGGTTAAAACAATCTTTTAATCAGCAAAGCTGTATTCCTTTACTGTGTATTTCCTATTATTCTGGGACAGTGGTGCCTAAACTTTATGATTATCAGAGTCACCAGCAGAACCTGGTAAAACAGCTGAGCCCCAGCCCCAGATCAGTTGACTTAGTGGATCCAAGTGGAAGATTAAGGCTTTGCATTTCTAAAAATTTCTCAAGTGATGCTGATGCTACAGGCATAGAGAACCACATTGAGAACCACTGCATTAGGGAGATGCAATAGTGAGGTTGACTGCTTAATAAATAGTAAAAAATAGCTTTTGGAAGTTGTGAAATTTTTGGTAGTAATGAAGCCTTCCTTACTCTGTGATTTAGCTCAAGGATCCACTCTCAAGCCAGGCTTCAGACATTTTAGAGAAATCTCTGGCTCTTCTCCTTTCCCTGGTGCAGAAAGTAAGTTTTTGATTTTATAGCATTCCACTTACAACTTCTTTCTTCATATCATATTTCTTATAAGAGTTCTCCTCTATTCTAACTCACCAGATTGAGGGCTTATTTTGTGCATGCCCAACATTGAAATAAATAGTATTTAAATACTTTCTTAAAGCTTGTTTATGGGATTTACTCTTCAATTTCTTTTAAGCTGGAATTGGGAAAAGTGAAGGCTCATCAGTGAATTTATTGGAACTGAAAATTCTAAGATGCTGCAGAGTATCTCAGGGTCAGCATCTGAGGTGTGCTTCATAAAGGAATGGGTTGTGAGGTTCTGTGGTGTCTTTGTCTGCTTGTACCCAGAAGTTTCATAGACTTTAGATACAAAGCCTTGCATTCTGGCTGTCTGACCTGCTTTCTCTCACCTTATCCTATTTACCAGGTTCTGATCCTGTTCACAGTATCCTGTCTGAGGTTTTGTGAGCTGTTAGAACAACCATTCTCACAGATATCACCACTCCTACTCTGCGGCACGGGCTGCAGTTTCCTTAGCAACTTTTGAGATATATTTTCCACATACCATTGTTGTAGTCAAGGGTTTTGAGGAGAACAATTAGAATCAGGACACAGAATTTATAATATTATTCATATGGTCACCCAGAGTTGAACACAGAAAGTGCAAGAAATCTGTCCACAATACTAAAGACTCAGAATATTCAGCCAAGGGCCCAGATCCAACAGCAATGTCCTGCATGAGTCTAGATGAAAACCTAGAGCCCATGACAATATCTCCCACGAGTCCAACTGGAGGTCTAGAGCCCATGAGTAGGACTCAAGCCAGTCTATTTCATGGATCTGTTCTGGGAAGGTTCAAAGATCAGCGGTGAAAGTTAGAAAATCTAGGCAGCAGGGTGAAGGAGCTGTGCTGGTAGGTTGATGGTTCTACACTGGAGCCGAGAAGTAAT